>JAVLUX010000032.1:32204700-32304700 GCA_032164185.1 Moxostoma hubbsi
GGGCCCAAACTATACATTTCCAATTATCTTTCTAAAATATTGCTTTTATTATTTTATTTTGGAGCTTGTAGAAATCATGAAAATAACCTTGTTTGCCTCCAGGTCAGCTGCGTTTTCAAAACATGCTGCCTTTTTACATTTAGATGAAGATTGTGAGTTCATGCCAGACTTTATATACAAAGTTTATGTTCTCAGTATTGGCAGGGACCCATTTTTTTATATTTCTCACAAAAATTTGACAGACTCCCTCATTGCTTCTCTCCCAAACCTCTTAAATATTTGAATCCCCATTTTATAAAAATATTTTTAGTTAATATGGTGTCAACAGCAAAATGATCAATTTGTCAATTAGGTCTTATCATTTACCTATGAATAAATATTATACAGAATTAGCCTTCTTAGAGTAAACAAACAAAAAAGCATAGGCCTATTTCTGAAGTTTTTTAAGCGAACCCTATAGACTACTGTGTTTACCGTGCATATGTTGGCCATTTTACAACGCATATGAAAGGTGCTCATCCGGTCAGAAGCCAAGTATGACTTGGTCAAAACGTATGAATGGCATTTTAGAATGTCTTTATATTTTGGCGCGCTGGTTTGAATGGTTACCCTGGAAACATCTAATTGCGCTGGAGGACAAATGACGCACGGCAGGCAAAAGAACGACGTTGAATTCGTCGCTTCATTTCGGCAGGACCCCGCCGAGTTCAAAGGACGACGAGGAGTCATGTGGAGCGGGTTTATGAGAAATGTCTCCAACGTCTACATACAAAACAGAACTCGTTTATTAATCACTCTTCCAGGGAGCAGTAGCCAAATAATTTGTTCATTTAGATCAGACGATAGAAATGGATGTTATTATAATCTATCTTGGTTCTAATTGGATCCAAACGGGGATACAGCATGATATCGTTGAAGAACATTTTCTTAAACTTCCACAAAATATTTAATACACTGATCTAAAGAAACTACAGGCCATAATGAAACATCAAGAACCTTTTAAAAAAAGATGAACATTTGAAGAACTTTTATTTTAAGAGTCTATAGAAATAACAAGTTCAACAAAATTGAAAGTTTTTGTGAATATTTTTCACATTTGGATTATCTTAATCTTTTGATGAGCTTTTGTCACTTTAATTAAGCCGATTAATCACTATGAGAGCAAGATCTGCATGATCCTGAGATCGGTTTATAGGCTTCTGTAGGGGGAGAGGGGAGAGGTGTGAGCCCAAAGTTCCTCCCTGCCGATTGTTAAGCGCAGAGGTGATTCAGTTGCATTGTTTCAGAGGGGCGAATCAAACGCCCAACACGGAGAACCTCCTTTTCTCATGAAAATAAAGTGTCTGCCTCTCACTCACACGTGGAGTTTCAGTGATGCATGAAGTCCAGCGCGCAACGGCGCTACAAATCACTGAGTGAAGTTTAGATTGAGGAGCACACTGGACTGGAGAGAACGCGGACCCCTGGACGCGCACAACAGCTGAATGAGGGAAATCGGCATTATTTCGTGAGACTTTTGTAGAATTTCTGGGTTTCCAGAGCTTTAAACCATGTTTGAGTGTGGACGGTGTGCCATTGTCTTCGGGATGCTGTGCGCTGCCCTCTCCGCGGGGGCATCGGTGTGTCCG
The DNA here is from genome assembly GCA_032164185.1 of Moxostoma hubbsi. Lineage (NCBI taxonomy): Eukaryota > Metazoa > Chordata > Actinopteri > Cypriniformes > Catostomidae > Moxostoma > Moxostoma hubbsi. Next base: position 32,206,329 of record JAVLUX010000032.1, read on the forward strand.
CCCGGCTGCGAGTGTTCGGAAGCCGCGCTCACGGTCAAATGTGTTTCTAAAGATCTGAGGAACATTCCGAGCGGCATCCCGGCCTACACCAGAAACCTCTTCATCACCGGGAACCACATCAGTCAGATTGGACCCGAGTCTTTCCAGGGACTGGACAATGTGACAAATTTGTCACTGTCTAACAACAGGTAACCTTTATGTAATGTTGCATGATGTATATAGCCTACACGGGCTGCACTCATATTTGACTGAAGATGCTTGTGCATATCTTAAGAAAATTCTCCATTGCACCCGCATCGTTTCTTCCAGCATATGTCATTCATCTCAAGGACTAAAAGTGGCGCAATTTAGGCTTCCTCAAGTCACCTTAATGTAAAAACATGCAAAACAGTGTAAAAAACTTCCAAAATCGTCCAATTCCACATTATGTCCTTATTTTAATGACATCAGAAGCTAGAATACCAAGATTGTATGTCATGTTGTAAAATATGTGACCTATTAAAAAAAAAAAACATGGTTTTAAGGTGAAATTAAGTCAAATTCATCAATTTACCATGGTCATTTTTTTTTATGAGGGGAGCTCAAGAAGAAGCCTGAAAGTGTTAAACGGATGTATTTTCCAAACCAATACAGATTTGATTGACCCCAAGTACATTTTCCAATATTATAGCTAGTATTTTATTTTAAATGAAACAGTCATATATACATATATATGACCAGTGTTGGAAGTAATATAATTAGAAAGTAATTCATTACTGCAATCAAATTACTTTTAGCACAAGTGTAACACATTACATTTTAAATTCTTGTAATCAGGCTACAGTTACCGACTTTCAATCAAGTTAATTACATTTATGTACATTACTTGTGTTAGAGATATTTCTAAAGTAATATTATTTTGTAGAATACATTTAAAATATGAATTCCTTTAAATATACAAATCATTTGCATTTGCTGAATCATTTTGCATTACAAATCATTTGCTGAAGAGTGTGCGTCCCCTGACAAGTCAATAAACAAGGTGGAAATATAGACATTATTTTGAATTCATTGAGTGATTTAAAAAGCAACTTAAATGTAGTTTAATTTAGAAAGCAACTTAAATGTAATTAGTGATTACTTTTTCAATGAAATAATCAGTAAATTCAGTATTCTAATTAAAAGTATAGTTAAGTCATTTGTAGTGAACTACTTTGAGGAACTTACCAAAAACTGTACATGGTACAATGCATCACCTGGTAAAGAGCAGATTTTGTTGCAAAATCAAGAAATTCAAGAAGTAATCAAGATTGAGTTGTAAATCGATCTTTTGAATATTGGGTGGGGTAGTTGACTCTGGGAGAAATTAAATAAACTTATCCTATTAATTTAAATTAGTTCCTTTTTCATCCAGGATCTATGAGGTGAAGTCTCACACATTTTATAGCCTGCGAAGCCTCAGATCTCTGGACCTAAGCAACAACCAGCTGGCCCTCATCCATCCTGAGGCATTCACAGTCAAGAGCCACATGCTGAGGGAGCTCAACCTCAGTCGGGCTCTTTACAACCACTCGTCTGTCATTGATCTCGCCACCTCTCTTCGCTGGAGCAGCTTGAGTGACCTGCTGGGGCTAGACCTGTCCAGTAATGGCCTTGTCTACTTGCCCCCTGGCATCTTTTGCCATCTTGTTGGCTTGCAGCGCCTTCATCTTGGCAACAACTCTATAGTGGCCATCCATAACGGGACATTCACAAGTTTGGATCATCTACAGGAGCTCGATCTCACCCATAATGCTCTTAGGACCTTGCGTGAAGAGGCTTTGAAAGAGTTGGAGCACTTGCATTCGGTAAAGCTCCACTTGGCGGAGAATCCTTATACATGCACTTGCGACATCGAAACTTTTGCTGTCTGGCTGAACAACTCACAGGAGCGCGTGGTGGATGTTCAGCGGCTGGCTTGCGTGTTCCCTGCAGAACTGCAGAACACATCATTATTGATGGTGGGTGAACTGGAATTGGGTTGCCACAAAGCAGGAGAGGCCGACAACCTTGCGTTGCAAACCTCCTACGTGTTCCTGGGTATCGTGCTGGGATTTGTTGGTCTCATGTTCCTTTTTGTGCTCTACCTGAATCGCAAAGGCATCAAGAAGCGAATCTACGAAATGCGTGATGCCTGCCGGGAAGTTTGGGAAGGGTATCACTACCAATACGAGATTGACCATGATCCCAGACTATCGCAGGTCTCTACAATGGCTGACATGTGATCCAAGCTCTTCCAAAGCCAAGCTCCTTATATGAACTAATTTTCTATTGCATTTATACTTAGGAAAATTTACATTTTGTGTCGCAAACATGTAGACATTTAAGTAGGTGCATAGGTTTTCTCTCATTTGTGAAAGCATGTACTGCTTGTTAAGTCTTTTCAAGAGTGTTTTGAACCTTTATAAGCACACCTCCCCCTCAAATTCTGCACAGAATTGGCCTCCATAAGCATTGGCTTCTTAATCATCGTGGGATGCTTGGGGATTAGCCCAATAAAGGGGCAGAAGCCATAAAGCAACTCTGAAGACCACCTCCAAAACCCCCACCACTCTCCATTGTCCTAAACTGGAATATTGCCCACAACCGTTCTGGTTCAACTTCAGCTTAAGTGCCTTGTTTATTGGATTTTAGGGGCTGACCAGCTTTAAAGAAGGTAAACTCTCGCGTGTATGTGTACTATGCTGTTTGTGTAGTTGTGGGAACTCTTATAGCCTATTGCATGCATGTGCAGCCTTGTCTTTATGCAGTTCAAGAGTTGGACCGTGTGCAACAGAATTAGCAGCCTTCTATGGTCCTCTGTCGCTCTATCCACAGGGAGTCTGGGAAGAATGTGCTGGATTTTCTCTCCAAAAGCATGCCGGCATGAGGATAACCTCCTCTAAGCTGCAGAAGGAGCATCTTTTGAAGAAAAGGACCCAGTTTCGCAGAAATCTCTAGATCTTTTTTCATTCAAAAGAGAAGTTTGCTTTGTTTTTATTCCACTCATTTTTAGTGTCAGGATGATGAGAACCAGCCCTTCCGAAGGCCGCCGAGCAAAAGACCCCCTCCTCCTCAAGGACTGATCTTTCTTTGAAGACTCAGTCTGGCTCAGTTCCTCATATGTTCCCCATCTTTTTCTGTTTAAGGGACTTTTACTGTGATAAGATACAGATGAAGACAGGGTTGTTGTGTTGAAGTGTCCCCCGCTCTATGTTTGAGTACAGAGTACCGTTTCCAAATGTATGAGACTGAGTTGGGAAAGAAAATGTCCTTGATGTGTTGTCAACCAATGTGCTGGACTTCACATGTATCTGGATAAAATGGTTTTATTAAACATTTGGCAAAATATTCAATGGCTATTTAGTGTTTGGGTGAATCTCATGAAGACATTCATAAAATGTCCAAGATGTATTTCACCCCAAAATCAAAAGACAAAAATAAATATTATTTTGCACAAAGAAAATGGAATCCTATTTTAAAGACTAGATTTTTCAAAAGATTTTTTTGTTTGTTTTTGCATTGACATTATTTCATGACGTTTAAGCACATTTAAAACTCCTCCCCCAATCATCTGTGTGAACTTACCTACTGTAAATGTTTAAAAAATCTAATTAGCATAATGTGATCATTTTTTATTTAAATATGAATTTAATTTATGCTGATTTTAATGTAAAATCACTGTGTCTGGATAGGATATACATGTAATACAGTAATGAGAAACTTAGGAGGGAGTGCTAAATTAAAATGACAATGTCACAATGAAGAAAAATTTTATTATCCTAAAATATGATCCATTTTCTTGATGCAAAATGTATAAAATTATTATTATTATATTTTAGAGTAAAATATGACCTGGGCATTTCTTAATGAGGTTCACCCATTTGGCATCCATATGAATTATCATCTATTAAAAACTACTACTGTAATAATGAAATGTATCATTGTGCCTGATAAATTACATAATATTTGGTATGCAAGGTCTTCTTCCATTGTGCTTTTCTTGCTTTGTACTTGTGCATTATTCATGTCAAATAAACCTTTCGAAAAGAAGAGCTGAGGAAAACCTGTGGGATGCCAAAAGCAAAATGTATACTCTTGTGAAAATATCAGGTATCCAGTTCAAAATCACACACTTATGGAACGTCAAGATGAGTTCAGTAAATAATAACTTACATTATTACTTACATTGACACTTTCATGGTGCTCTCCTGTCATTTTGAAGCTTGAAAGTCCTAGTCTGTTATTTTCATTATGAAAAAGACTGACCTGGGTGAACTATTCACTTAAAATACATTATCCTTCAAATGAAATAAAATTCCATCTTCACATACAGAGAGAAAACAAGTGTCAGCACAAAACTCAGACTCACTCTTGCCAATGTTGCGTAATGCTTATTCTCTTGTTTTCATTCATAGAGGCGTTGTAATGACACTGTATATCTCTGTAAGATAAGGCCAGCTTTCAGAAACAGTTTCACAGAGGGTTTGGAGGATATCTGAAGTGTTTCATATCTGATAACAAATGTGGGTGAGCTTGAAGTGAAATGTTTACGGCTGCAAATATCCACATGCGACAAGCTATTGGAAGCACATGAGTTTAGCATATGTGCATTAATGGGTTACATTATAAAGTTGAATGTAATGCTCCATTGAAAATCATCTGTGGTTAAGAGCAAAGCTCTGTGTGAAATTGAATCTATTTAAACTGAATGGGGGATTTTTATTAAGTTGACCTTCTACCTTAAAATTTAAAGGAACATGCCTGGTTCAAAACAAGGTAAGATCAATCGACAGCATTTGTGCCATAATGTTGATCACCACAAAACATCAGTTTGACTTTTTCCTTCATTTCCTTAAAAAGGCAAAAATCTGGCTAACAGTGAGGCACTTACAATGGAAGTGAATGTGGCCAATCCGTAAACGTTAAAATACTCACCGTTTCAAAAGTATAGCCACGAGACATAAACATTATGCATGTTATCATGATTTTAGTGTGATAAAATACATTTTTGTAATTGATTTTATCACACTAAAATCATGTTAACATGCATAATGTTTATGTCTCATGGCTATACTTTTAAAACTGTGAGTATTTTATTTTTCTATGTGAAGTTATAGCCAATTTTACAACTCTGTTGCCAAGACGATGTAATGTCAACAGATTTAAACAACTTCAAATATTACATGAGTTTTAACAGGAGAATTAAGTGCTTTTATAAAATTAGAAGCTTCATATTTCTGCCTTTAAACCCTCCAAAAATGTACCCCATTCATTGTAATCTTTGTTTTTTTTAATAAAGAAAAGAAGGGACAAGACAAATATTATGCCACAAAGGCTGTCGATTGAGCTTAACCTATAAAAGAAACATTTTCTAACTCTGAAAAATTTTTGTGCTGCCACCTGCAATTTTTCACACAGAAATATCTTATTATAAAGCTTTTTCAACTTTTTTTTTTGTAAGCTTGTAATTCTGGTTCTGTGAAAAATCTTATTTTATTCCACTCTAGTTTTTATAATATACAGATCTGAAATGTAGGTGGTGCTATAACCTATTTTAGCCCTCACATATAAGCTTGTCCATAGACATTAAGTCTAATTTTCAGTTAATGCACCACCTCCATGGTTTTAATTGAATATCTCGGCCTCTGAGTGGACTAGAACCTCAGTCTAGGTGACATTAGAAAGCTGAGATACTCATCTTTGCAACATTATGTAACATTTTATCATCCACAGTCAAAGACATATTTTTTATGATGATTTGATTAGCATGCTTTTCTTGCTGGATGGCATATTTTGTTCTGGACATCTAAGATATAACATTGGATTATTCTGGCAAGCAAAGTAAGAGTAAAAATGGCAAAGTTTTAGATGACTGTCTAAGGTAAAAGCAAATATTAGGTTTGTAGCTATTTGGGCTTAGAGCAGCAATGATCGGTGCATAAAAGACACACATGAATTATGCAACAAAATAAACTATACAGTCGCATTCCTGAGAATGAGAGCTTTCATTTGACATATGAAATGTCCATTTAAGTGCCATGTGAGAGACTTTTGTATTCATATTAATGTTTCTACCCCATTACCTCTAGGGGGCGCCAATTTGCGATGCAAATGTTTTCAGGCATTGTTTTGTGTAACATAAATGGAAAAGTATGGTATTCTTTGAAAGTTTCAGTTTCTAAGTTTTCAAATCATCCCACATATGCCTGACCTATGTATGTAGGACTTTAAAGTTTTGAGCATAATTTTTTTTCTCGATACAGCGCCTGTGAGTCCATAGAGTTTAACTCAAAACTGAAAATTCTGTCATTATTTACTCACCCTCTTATCATTCCAAACATGTATGAATTCTTTCTTTTATAGAACACAAAAGAAAAGTGTATGGGAACAAAATACATTGAGGTCAAAAAATTAAAAAAAAGAACCATAAGAGTAGTCCATTCCACTTATGTGCTGTAGTCTTTGTATGAGAAACAGACTGAAATGTTGTCATGTAATTATTCACTGATAATTTTTCATCTCCACAAATCTCTTTCACACTTCTGAATATTCACTGTAAACGTTTATGACATTTATAAAAATAACGGCGTTTGATATTATTGGTCAAAACTGTGCTTTTTGTCATTTTTTTGAACTCAACAGCACCAATCCTCATTAACTTTCATTGTATGGAAAGAGCAACGTCATCATTCTAACTACTGTATGCTCATTTGTGTTCCACGGAATAAAGTCATGCTGGTTTGAAACGACATGAGGATGAGTAAATTATGACAGATTTTTCAAATGAACTTTGAATAGTTATTTGATGGTCACGGTAAAAAAAAAGGAAGCTAAGAGACGTGGAACTGAAAGCTTTATAAAGTACCTCTATCTTTCAACAGCTCCCTGTGCAGTGGAGCATGGTGGGCTTGTTAAAAACAAAGGACAAATTTACCCAATTATTTATGAATTGATGGTCACCCTAAGGGCTCAGACCCATGAAAAAATTATATTTACCTGTCATCATCTAGCCGGACACCACTGTGCCAAAGAACAGCATCGAAGATTAATGTAATTTTCTCCCGTCCTCACAGCCAGCCTGCCGGAATAACAAAATATCACACAGTTGTAAATTTCATCTGTTTTGCCTCAGACTTTCAAGCAAACTGGCCCTTTAACAAGAACAAAGACAATCAAGTTCATATGACCGCTGTGCTGTTCATGAGGACCACTTGCTTTACTTCAATAGTTTTATTTATCTTGATGGCCCTGTGGTGTGGTTTCACTGTTAAACAAAACAAAGAGCTCTAGTGATGGAGAAATGAGAAATGTGTCTCTTTTGCAATTAGTAATTTATTTACAGACTGGCTTCTATTTTTTTTTTGGTATATGAACATCCTGGTACCATTAAGGGGTGTTTCATGGTAACATATGGATTCAGAAATAAATCTCAACTCTGAGGGATTGAATGCATTAAAGTCAAACCCACAACAGTCATCAACATGGCAACAGTGATTAAGTGACAGCTGACTGTCTGGAGAGGCATTTTTCTCTCTAAACCTCAATTCCTGCCTCCAACTTCTTTATCCTTTCATTTTCATTTGTAAAGCATACATCTCTTTGTCAGACTTTTTGATTCTTGCATTCTTTATGTCAATTAGTAAAGATGTGTACTGTACATCCTGTTTTATCAAACAAAAATCCTTTCGTAGTGATGCTTGATAAGTCAAACACCTAACTCTATTAAACATTTCCGTGTAACTTATCACACACTATATGTGCAACAGACATGAATGATACCACAAATCTAACAGCTAGTTGGGGAGAAGTGTGCTAATATGTTTCTAGGTGATCAAACTTAGATTTGGCGGTTGATTAAACAACCAAACAAATCCTATGGTCTTACAAGCCATATCCAGAAACTTTGGGGTGGATGTGCCCTAAACCTACTCTTGCAACCATCCAAAACACCCTAGAAACTGCATAGAAATTTGCTAAAATCCATCCAGAACACCCTAGCAACTGTTTAGCAATGCACACTCAGAAAACCTTATCAAATCACATAGCAACACCCTAGAAACCACCCAGAACATTCTAAACACATCATAGCAATGCATTAAAAACACAGAGAACACCTTAGCAACCACTTATTAACACCCTAACAACTGCATAGCAATGTGGTAAAAACACAACACCTTAGCAACCACACAGCAACAGCCTAGAAACCACATAGCAAGGTGCTAAAAACCACACAGAACACTTAGCAACCACATTGCAACACCCTAGCAACGTGCTACAAACCACACAGACCACCTTAGTGAACACATAGAAACAGCCTAGCAACCGCATAGCAATGTGTAAAAAACAAACACTCATTAGGTCCTTAAACTGCAAGTGGATGGTGATCCGACTTTTGAAGATCCAAAAAAACTAAAAAAGTCAGCATAATTAATTTTGTTCTTTTTCCCAGCAAAAGTGATCATGACCCTTTAGAAGACATTAATTTAACCTCTGGAGTCATATGGATGACGTTTATGCTGACTCTCTGGAGATGTTTGGATCATATTTTAAGGACCCACTGAGCTGAGATATTTTTGTATTTTTCTTCAAATGTGTTCTGCTGAAGAAAGTAAGTCATACACACCTGGGATATCATGAGGGTGAGTAAATTATGTGAGAATTTTCATTTTTGGGTGAAATATCCCATTAAAAACTGCATAGAAGCATCCTAGATAACCACACAGAACATCCTAAAAACAGCATAGCAATGCATTAAAAACACACGAAACGCCTTAGCAACCACATACTGCACTAACACCCTAGTAACCACATTGCAATGTGCTGAAAACCACTCCGAAAACCTTAACAAGACACATATCAATGCCTTGGAAATCACATAAAACACCATAACAATAGCATAGCAATGAGTTAAAACACTTTAAACATTTTAGCAAATATATAGCAAAGCGCTAAAAACACTTGACTCCTTAGCAACCGCACAGCAACACCCTAGCAACCAAGCGTGCTAAGCAGTTTAACATAAAAATCTAGTTTCTTTTTTGGCTTTTGGCTTCAATATTGGTTTGCTAAGATGTCGGAAATCACATTATTTCCTTTTGGTTGCAGCAAGACTAATGTACTTTTTAAATGACTGTTTATATAAATGAAAGGCTATTTGAATAGATAATAAAACAATTTTTAAAGCCTTTTGCTTTAAACATACACACAGATATGCATAAAGTATCTCATTCTTTCCCAAAGCACTATTTATCAGCTCATAGTATTTATTCAGGTAGATCTGTTTGGTTCTGTCCAGTTGTCAACGAGTCCAATGACAATAGGCAGCTATAAATGTCCTGCTCTCATTGTACAACTGTAGGCTTTAGCTTGGGCAAACGTTTGTATTTTGAGAGCTTCAATAGAATGGGGGCAGGTACAGCTGGAAAAGCCATTAATGTATTGTCCACCCCATTTATCACATTCAATTAGGGGTAACAATAAACACACACATTCACACACCTGTATGCACCTGCTTACACAAACGCACACTCCCATTAAAGCTCATACACAATGATGGATGAACTACATTCTAATTGAGCTTTCCCTCATATGGTTTTCCATATATATTAATTTAATGTTAAAGACATTATTTAGCAATCCACATCGTTTAATGTGATTGAGTTTTTCGTGGTGAATTTCTATTTTATTACAGTGACATAGCAAATGCATAATATACTTTCTTATTTTATTTTGAAATGTGATCTGGACAAGTTCTTGACAGATTTCATGAGATTATCATATCTATAATGCACGGTGTTGAAAAACACTCTTGGATTATTATGAATGAAAGTCAATAAATCACAATTATTGCTTAGTAACACAAAGAGGGATCCATGATGGGTTTGAGAAACTCTACAACGCAAAGTCTGATTTTTTCATGGCCTCTCACACAAAAAAAGACACACAAATGGGCTTTAAATTAAAAACAAATGCACAAGGAACCCAGTGACCCCCACATACAACAATAGGACAATGTTTTTGACATCCCAAACAACAAAAAACCCATCAAAGCACTTTGATCTGTGAATGTATCCATACTGGGTTGACTTAATGTAGTACAGTCAAAAATTATATCATCCCTCAGGGTTTTCCCCTGTCCTTTGCCCAGCTGTGGGTGCTGTTATGTGGGTTTGTTTCTTGTGCTGCCTCCCTGTCTGTTGGTGTATCCAAACATTAGGGCTTGGAACAACTTCTCGTAGCTTAGTTCTAGTCATGGTCTCTTGGATAACAGTGGCATTGACTTATGAAAATGTGCATGAATGAATAACAGGTGATGGCAAATGCTTTCATCACCATGTCAGGATATAAAAGGTTTATATTAGTCTACATTATTACAGCATGGTATCTTTTGACAATTGTGTTAACAGTATGTAAGTGCTTTTGCCAAGACTTGGAGTAAACCACATTAATGCAGAACAAGCATTTAAGTCAAATAATGAACAAGTCATATGGATTGCTTTTATGATGAAACTTCCCTTTAATTCATGCAAAAACAGCATATGTGAGCACCGACATGATCATGCAGGAAATCAACACGCTGCTTCCTAAAGGCTACCCCACACTTGGGGTAAAAGTGTCCCACACTTGGGGTAAAAGGCTCCATATGTTATCAACTGAACACAATTTATCAATGCCTATACGGAATTATAAAAATACCTAAATTATACAGCTCATATCACATGAAGAACCTGACCAACCAGTCACGATAGAGGAAATCAATTTATTCGAGAAAATTAAACACATACTGCATCATCTCACGACCTTATTGCTCCATAAAAAGCATATAAAAAACCCCAGATATACAATGTATAAAGCAGAGTTGGGAATAAACTATACTTTAAAGAAATGAGTGCAAGTATCAACAAAACATTTTCAGATATATATCTACACATACACAAGTTTTAAAAAGAAAACAAACTCTTTTGAACTATCCGCAAACCCACCAGCATTGTGGACGACCCCGCACACCCCTCACACAAACTCTTCACCCTCCTGCCGTCTGGCAAGAGGTACCGAGGCATTCGGGCCCCCACGGTCAGACTGTGTAACAGCTTCTTCCCCCAAGCCATCAGACTCCTCAATACTCAGAGACTGGTTTGACACACACACACACACACACACACACACACACACACACACACACACACACACATGTCCTGAGTTGCACTTTAATTACTGTCACTTTATACCTGGCTGCTTCCTCAATAACTGCTATATGCATAGAACACTATCTCATAGTATGTTATGTTTACGTTTGGCATTTTTAGAAACTGTCATCTTTTTGCACTACTGTGTACTGGCCGGCGCTGCACTGTCTCTCACTGTGCCCTTTGTCCTGTTCATTGTCAGTAATTTATTGTACTGTCCCATACGTTTTTCACACGTTTGCACGTGCACTTTATATAGGTACTTTATTTAGACTGTGTAGTCTCATGTGGTTCTGGGTTTGTCCTATGTATTTTTATGTAGCACCATGATCCTGGAGGAATGTTGTCTCGTTTCACTGTGTACTGTACTAACTGTATATGGTTGAAACGACAATAAAAGCCACTTGAGTTGACTTGACTTTAAGTTATTTCTTAAGGTTCATTTCACTCATTCAGTTATTATTAAAAACTTTTAGTAACTCATTTAATTAAATTTTTAGCGAAATTTAGTGATGGCAATTTGCCTGAAAGGAAACAAAAACGTTCGGATGTCTCACACACAATTTACACATGGTCAGGAGAAGGTGTAAATTTAGTTCGTACCAATTACCAGTTCGAAAATACGAAAACTTTATTTCAAAACAGCTTAACGAATGATTTACACAAAAATGTGTTCTGCTCGTGTTTCTTGAACAAGGCCCATAGTCAAAGTGAAAACAAGGGTGAGAGATAACCGTTTAGTGCTGTTTTAAAGATTTTTTTGACAGAATAGTGTGGCGAGAGGTTGGCGTGTCTTCCTTTAGGTAGTCTGACCTTTTGCTCACATGACTGAAGTTATTGTTATTACTTACATTGTTCATGAGGACCAGATGCCTGAGCAGGAGGGGTTCTAAGTGCCAAGCCAGGGATGGCTGCATATGATTGGCTGGAATGTGGAGAACGTTCTAGAGGTCAAAGGGCAGATACCTCCAAAGGGAAGACACCATCTGGCTCACTGATGACTCACAGTCTCTCATTTTTTTCTAAGAGCTCCTTCCTGTCAATGAGACGAAAAAAAGATTGATGAAGATCAATATATAGCTGCATCACAACAGTGCACCAACACACATGCGCGCACACACACACACACACACACACACACACACAGTTAAACTAACATAAGTGTTAGAATTGCATGACTCTAGAGCTACTGTACAACAGCAATGTTATTCTGTTTAGTGATGACCACCTTCATGAGCTTTAGCTATTGATTCTATTCAGATCCAGTTTTTTATTTTTGTTTTCATAGATTAGAATTTTGGCCCGTAATGTGCTATTTAGTTCCTAACACTAAGATTTTCATTCTCATGTCTGACACTGTGTCCCAACATGCTTCACGTAATGAAACTACAAATGATAAAAGCTCTCTACAAGCTCTTCCATGTAAATCTGAGTTTTCGTCCATACAATATGTGACCGTGATAAGGGACAGAATATTTTCCTGCTCACTTGTTTTCTGTTTCTATGGCATCATGCTGGGTAGTTCCTCCTCCATCCATGTTAAAATCGTATTGGTCCAAAACCCACCTCCCCATAGCTGTATACTACACATTCTGTATGTGCTCTTATTGGATGTGATTGTGTTGCATCACACAAAATTGTTGCTTTCAGAGTGGACAGACATTATTTTTCACTGCAAATAGAGTGCAAAAGTCAAGTTCCAGAAATTTTTTCCATAGGTGAACTATATTAACAAAAAGATGCTGTCACATCTACCTTTGCACAGCGAAATTCTGCAGTCAAAGAAGGGGTGAGCAGACGTTGTGCACGTGTGAAACCAGCAAAAAACTAGGGAAATCCTTCACCACTGGAAGTTCATTGCTCCAAATTCATGATCGTGCGAAATCCCGTTGAGATAACTGCATTTCCACCAAGCAATTTCAAGAGGTGAAGGTAAATGTCACCGCGCACTTAGAAACCATTAGAGACAGACCTACCACGAGCTTTGAGATTGTTAAACAATGGTATGCTTCTGTTAAAGCCATCAGTATGTGTTATTTAAAATTAATTATGATATATAAATATTAAAATCACGTTTAAATGTGGAGTTCCTGGTGAAGAACTACATTGCCCATGATCCAATCAGAGACCTGCAGAAAGAGCTTTGACTGTCTGTGAATGATGCAATTGTCTCAATTTCCCTACACTCTCTAACTACATCTATAAATGTATATCAGAATATTTTCCAGTGTATCTTAAATGTATTGTTTCTTTACTTATTATCAACAACTTTAAATACATAGTTTTACATATTTCCATAGTTTTTAATCTGATTATGTCATTCACAATGCTTTATTGTTTATTCCCTTACGAATGACTTTTAATACACAGTCTGTCCTTGTCCTTTGGTTTAATTTTCAAATCCTTTTTGTGCTTCAAATTAAAGTTTGCAGTGTTGTGATTCACCTCTGAGCTGGTTGGTTTGGTTCATTGTTCAAAGCGATAGTTCACCCAGAAAATAAAATTCTCTCATCTTTTACTCACCCACATGCCACCTCAGATGTGTATGACTTTCGTTCTTCTGCAGAACACAAATGAAAATTTTTAGAAGAATATTTCAGCTCTGTAGGTCAATGCACTATTTTTCATTTGACTCTAAGAATGTTACATATCTCATTGGAGACATTTTTACACTGGATAGTATTGTTAATAAAAATGGATAATTGCAAAGTTTCATCCTTGGGAATGGAAATCTGCCTCAGCAGTATCTGTAAAAGCATTTTTAAAAATCCTCACTCAGTAATAATAAACAATTGTGATTGGCCCATCCTGGCCAATGCAGATAAAAGTAACAGGTACTACGTGATTCTGCCATCTATGCTAGAGGGGTTTGTGCAACACTAGTGGGTGATACGAACTCGTACAACGGAGGGGGGTGATCCTTTTTTTGCATGATTTTGACAGACTCGCAATCACGCAATTGCAAGGTATCTTATTCTAAATTAGTTTCAGTATTGATAATATACTATATAATGATAACACAAGAGTGCTATATGGCCCTACATCAGCACTGCTATGATTCGGCCATATAGTACGATTGCATGTGTGATATTGCTTATATACAACAGTGCAATGAACAAGGAAATAAAAAAAAATAGGAAAAACTGAGTACGGTCATAACAACACATTTGTGTATGGAACTACTGGAGATGAAGCGTGTGTGATCACCTGTTGCCACACCCAAGCAGATATGCTGTCAGCTTTCTGAAGATCAGCTTTCTTAGTGGAAAAATAGCCGTCCAAGCGGAAGTATTTCTCCCTAATTCACGGTAGAGTCATTCACTATAGAAACCTCAATGCCCTCCATTTTAAACAGTGTGTCACCTCCAATGTGGAAAGTCTGATTAGAGGTAAGCGTAATTAAGTGTAATTAATCAGTCTGTTGCATCTCAGCTGTGATGTGCTGTAATGCTGAAGTTGTTCGTTTAAAGCCATTTAAAGCTTTTTCTTAGATTTAGTAGTGTGGTAGTAACACATGCTATCACAAAGAGCTGTTGTTTGTAAACAGTTGATGCGGATTCACTTCATGTCACATAACTAACTCATATTACACATAAACATTTTTGCCACCACCTACTGGCTAACATATGTTATGTAAAAAAAAAAAAGAAAAAAGACAAACCATCTATAACCCACACCCCAATTCTACGCCAGTGGTCAAAAGTCAAGTGATGGACAAAACATGCTAAATATGCAGTGTATGAAATTGCAAATAGGTAGCAAATAGCAAGCTTTGAAAAAAACAGGCTTATCCAGAATAAGGACCTTAATCAGAACATGCATGTAAACATGGTCAGTAAAGCTTCACAAGGCCTTGCTCTGTTTAGCTGCCTTATTGGAAAGAGTGGTGTATGGTAAAGTATATTGTATCTTTGAAAAGCTTTTTAGCTTTTATTTTAGTTGCAGATAGGATATAATTTGTGGTGCAGGAGGCAAGAATAATTGATGAGGAAATAGAAAATGCAGTCTATGTGTTATAATGAGTATTCTTGAGTGTCCAGTGATGAATAGATTCACACTGCACCTCACAATGGGACATTCTCTCCTGTACGCTCCTGCATGCTGGCTGAGCATATTCTGCTGATGGTGGATTTTGCCATGTGTGGCTTAGTAGTACTGACTATCCTTGAAAATTCCCTTAAAAATGCCATCTAAAACAAAGGATGCAGAGTTCCACAAGACAAAAGGAGTGTGTTGCAGGTTTCTCTGATTAATGAGACTCATTGTGATTGAAAAAGCCTCCATTTTCTTTGTTTCCATATTGAGGTTGTTTTCTCCTAACTTGTGTTGCTGATAGTAACTTTTGTTTCTCTATTACTCTTTCTGTTTATTCTTTTCATATCCACTTCTTTGGCGATGTTCAAAATTGAATTCCAATTTACTGTTTGGTAAATACTACACTCTATACACTGTACACTGCCTGCCATTTGTTAGAAAATACTAAAACACTAGACATTATTTAAGGCCCATTACGGCAAGTCAGTGCACGTGGGAGCCACCTTGGAACAGACAAGCTCATATATTCTACTTGAATGGGGAAAGATGGAAATCTCTGTATCAAGGTTACATATTGAAACAGAGTACCACATATTAATAGCCACCAAGTGAACTTCATTCACTTTAATGTTAACCTGATCTTAATGCAAAATATCACATATCATTATCCATAATGACACATGAAGTTCATATATGCAATATGCGGTATCCTGCCCATTTCTAGGAAATTACTCCATTCCAACATTATGACCTCGCCCCTGGAAGGAGGAATAAATGACATGCCAAGGAAAAATAGGGCGGTGTGACAGATCTTCTCAGCGTTTGGAGTAGCTGGCATCAGGAGACAGACTGCTGACTGCAGGAGAAAGACACTAATGATCCATATCTATCAAGTGCACACTGGTGGGGATGGTAAATTGAGGAGTTTGTGTGTGTGTGCGTATTTGAGTATGAGGGAGGGCATACATTAGACTGCATTAATGGCTTTCATACCTGCTATAGGTATATGTCTCTGAGCATGATGCATTAGAAGCCTCTTCTTAAAAAAACACTGTCTAATACACTGTCAAATATCTATTTGATATGGATTCTAACCATTCCTGCGTACATAGGAAGCATCCTCTATTACTGCATCCAAACCGACATGGAAGCTCATAAGTGAGTAATTTGTAATGCTCTACATATGCAAAACTCAAAGCACACAAATAACGCTCCTCACTTGAAGCACTTAGGAGACTCAACTTGACTTGATATGAATGAGAATAAATATACATAGCAGACACACATTTAGGGTAAAACTATCAGCTTTCTATTATTTAAAGTGTTTTTGTCATTTGTCACAAGTATTGAAATAAAAATTTCTCTTTCACTTTGTCCGCTATGTTTATTATTTTCATCAAAGTGCATTCTGGAATTACCTTCTCCATGAAGGATACAGGCAATACTGCCTAAAAACGTATCTTAGGAGGTAGCATAATGTTACTTTTTGAACAGCCTCTTGCTAAAACAGAAAGCATTATGCAATAATATACATTTCAAACAGTAGTAGGCCCAAGCTACATTGCTGTCACATGACCTTATTACATTGCATGTGAGTGACTTAAAAACAAAAAATAAAATAAAACAAAAAATAAAAATTTATTTTATCAATTTTGTGTAAAAATGTCTGAAAGTTCGGCAGTCAAATTAAATGAGAAATAGATATTTAAAAATTGTGGTTGGTAGTAGTTCTGGTGTTCATCAGATTGTAAATGTAAGAGCATTTTGCATTGTGGAATAAAATACCCAATGCAGTATACTCTGTTGTATTTTGCTCATTCTGACAAACATAGTAGTCATTTGGGTCATCTGAGTATTCAGAAAATGTGCATACAATGCATAGTATACATACTATAAACTGCAGAAATGGTAGGAGTAATATGGTAGTATGCTATTCCAAACATAGCCAAAGCAATGATCATTAACAGCTGCAGCCAACAGGATTCCTGTTCACTGATTGGCTAAAGGTAACGAGTGCAGTTTATAAGGGTTCCTCTTGCAGTTTGCTTCAGAAATAATCAAGTTTGGGTGTTAACAGCATTTGCTAGATTCGTTTCTGGGGTATTTGTGGGTGCCATATCTAAAATGTGTTCTGTATTTTGTTTAAGGTGAGTGCAATGGTGACTTAATTTGAAGTTATATTTTTGATTATATATGCTATGAATTTCCCAATTTGTGACATGCCCAAATATTTTGATTTTAGAATTCTGTTTGCCTTGTGCCCTGCTTATGTAGCCTGCTTGGGGAAATATGAAAGTAAGCCTAAAGCACTGCTGATCTTTTAACATCATTATTGTAAGTAATTGTGGGTTGTGTACAATAGTAATTGATAGTTGAATAACTTTTTTTGTCTGGTTCTAACAGGGAACATGCCGACAACCAATGTGCAAAGAGTTTCCACACATACTTTCCCAGAGATTGGTCCAGATGTTAAACAAGTGATGAATTTGAATGACCCTGCCCACAGCTTTGTTCATAAACCCAGCAACCAAGAACGTAATGATTGTTATGTTAAAGAGAGACTGTTTGAAGGGTCAAATGTAAAAGCAGATTCAAAAGACTGTCAGACTTCTGCTGAACAAGCTGGCAGTTATGAGTCCTCCGCTTCTGTTCCAAATTTGTCAGGTTTTGGTCATCCCTCTGCTTTGTATGAGTCTCGTACTGGTGTCTTCAACAATGCCCAGCCGGCTAGCCAGCTGGATTATACTTCATCTCGGAGTGGGTCTACCTTGTTGAGAACCCCAAATGTACATGACTCAAAGCCCTCAAAATTCTATGAAAGTAAATCTAGTTACAAGGTGCCTAAATCCTCAAGTGCTGGTTCTAGCAAGATCTTTGTAGTGCAGGCTCCTGAAAATGCATATGGGCATATAGAGTTTGAACCTCAAGTTCCTAGAGAGCCAACTTCTCTCTCATATCTGATTTCACATCAGCATGGTTCTTCCCAAGGTACTAGGGAAGTCAACATGGCCAGTAGTGCTTTTCGGAGGAAAACACCTGTGCATTCAAGTACCAATCCAATAAAACCACCTCGTGGTGGACGCCAATTCCCAGGGGTCAAACCTTCAATTGTCAGCTTGGGGCCAATCTTTGTAGAACATGGTGGCGTAAGTGAACAAGTTAATGTGGACTACATTAAGCATTCCAATTCTGTAGAACCACTTGGAGTTTCCCATCAGGTTGATCCCTATGTGTCCGCTCAAGCAAGTCAGACCTCTAAAGATGCCCTGAGTGATGGAAGTCAATCTAGTACTTCAAGGAATGAACTTCGCTACTCCATGAGGGGAAGTCAATACAGTTCCAGCCCTGAACCAAGAAAAGCTTCTGGAAGTGACTGTACAGACAACAATGGTAAAATTTCAATTGCTAGCTCTAATGAGATTCTTTTGAGGGCCCCTGAAGGTGCTCAAGGTAGCAAGTTGCCCTCTCATGAAAAATCTCATGAAGTTGCTTGGCATTCCTTAAAATTCCAGCAAACCTACAATGTTCATGGCCCATCCCAAAGTAGGTCTCCCATCTATTATTCTGTGAGTGGAAGCCAACCCAGTCAAATACTGGAGCCTCTGCACCCCTCTGGAAGTGGGACTCAACATAATGTTGCAAAATCGTCAACTGTGAGCTCTGGAGCAATCCTAATAATGCAGTCTCCTGCAAATGTTCAAAATAGAACCGCATCCAACGAACCCCAAGTTCCAGTAAAACTCCACGCTAGCATGCCAGGGAGCAGGGCAACTTCTGCGTCTGGTCAGACTGCTGCTCCGTACCAGCCTGTTGAAGCCAGCCAGCATTCGAGAACTGTCCAGGGATCCACTAGCACTTATCCCAGCTTAAAGCCTTCAAGTGAATCAAGTTTCAGTTCCACTAAATCCTTTATGGCTGGCTCTAATGAGATCAATGCAGTCCGTGTGATGCATCATAAACAGCCCACGAGCAGTTTTGGTAATATTCAGAACCAATGGGCTTCTGGTGACAATGTTGGTGCTTCCTGCACTTACAGTGGCACTTCCAAAAGTTTTCATGGCCAGAGGCAAGGTGAAAATGTACAGACACCCATTCGTTCTTCAGTTCCTCAATATCAAGGTTCCAAAGTAGGAGGAAATGCAGATACATCTATGGTTGAAGTCATCACAATTCCAAGTGATATTGGCCAAGGTGTCATCCGAAGGCTTTCTCCCACATTTTCCAGCAGTATCGGACGAGGTTTGGCCCAAAATGCATCACCTGTTAGATCCAACTGCATGTTTAAATCCATCCTTTTTTTTATAAGAAAATAACTAGTTATTGTTCCTCCTTTTACAGCCCTACAAAACCAAGCTGAAGTTCAGAGAGTGGATTCTTCTGCCCCTAGATATGACAAGATCCAAAATAGCCTCTCGGGTCTGTCAACCAAGCCCACCCACATTCCATGGAGTGAAGCTCTCCATCTAGAAGCAATGCCCAACGCCTGATATAGCGAGAACAACTGCTTCACATAATCCAAGGTTCTACACTGAGAGTCTAAAATGTTACAGTGTTTATCAAGACTTGCCCTACTGCAAGTAGTGCATTTGCATTCATGCAGACCAGGTTGAGGAGTGGGATAGTTCCATTTCCGTAATCCCAGAATTCTCTCCAAACAGTGGGGAATCCCAGTTTTCCATTCAGGACGTTAAAGGCTGTGTTTAGAATGGAACATTAGCATACCATTTACTGTATGGTGTTTGTATTTGCAAATTTAGCCTTGTCATTTAGTTATTCCATGTGTATGTATTTTATTCTGTATTTGCATACAGAAGACTTACTGCAGATATATATAGTATGATGTAGGCAATTCCAAACACAGCCTACAAAAAAAAAAAACACACGAGCTATCCTGTCAATTTTTGTCTTGATCCACAATCTCTGAAAGACTGTACATTTTAAAACAAATAAAAACATATATTGAAAGACTACCAGTTATCGTCTTTTTATTAATGATCGCTGGTTTAAATCCCACTCGGGGAAGGTAGAGAAGGACCGGTGACTTGGCTGTTTTTGAACATAATCATTGTGACTTCTGACATTTCTGAGCACATGCACACTTTAGAATAGAATACCAGCCAACTGCATACTGTGCATTAAATAGTATGTGGTTTGAACGGATATATGCAATATTGTCATGATTTCAATGTTTAATTCCGTGTGGTGTTAAGTAGGGCTTGATATCTTGATTTAAAAAAACAATCTGATTTTTCTATATTTAGCCCATGTTCTACATCTAGATGATCAGGTGCGTGTTGCTAAGAAGTTCGGCAAAGTTACACCCAACTAGCTTACCGAATCACGGTCATGAAATGGGTTGGTTGGGAATTATTAGCTGGCTACCAGCTACCTAGCCTCATTACTGGTTTGCATGACTGCAGGCTAGCTGGCTGTCAAGCTAATATTATACTGATGTGTATCGAACAAGACAGCACTGACAATGCAATACAGGTTTCGAATAAACTAACTTTGACATCAACACCATTGCTGTTTATGTATCAAGTTAAATGTTCTTAGTGCTGTCACGTCTACTTTTAAAAAATATTTGTACTTCTAGGCTACAGCAATTACATGTTCAGGTTAGGTAGATAAATATTGATATCTAACTATGTGAAAGGAAATGTTGTGATAATATTTTTGGCCATGTCTCACAGCAGAGGCGGTTCTAGGATTTTGATCTTTGATTTTGGCTCAGCCCCCATTGATGCTACTAGATGTGCACATTTCATATATTCCACTCTTTAGGATAGATGTGTTTTGATTTTACTGTGTTTACAGAAAAAACTTTATTACAATAAATATCTTCTATATACAACAATCAGCCACAACATTAAAACCACCTGCCTAATATTGTGTAGGTCCCCGTCGTGCTGCCAAAACAGCATCAACCCGCATCTCAGAAATGCATTCAGAGATGATATTCTTCTCACCACAATTGTACAGAGTGGTTATCCGAGTTACTGTAGACTTTGTCAGTTCAAACCAGTCTGGCCATTCTCTGTTGACCTCTCTCATCAACAAGACGTTTCCATCCTCAGAACTGCTACACCACTGGATGTTTTATTGTTTTTGGCACAATTCTGAGTAAATCCTAGACACTGTGTGTGAAAATCCCAGGAGATCAGCAGTAACAGAAATACTCAAACCAGCCCATCTGACACCAACAGGTGCAAATTGTTTTGGGATTTTGCAGTTTATTATCGTTCAGTAACACTGATATAGTTATTGATGTATGTCCATACAAAATCATACACGCTCTCCTAAAAATCACAACAAAAGAATGAATGGAAGTACACCGCAACAACAGCTGTGTTAAATTGACAACGGAAGTAATAACCAGTGTTATATAAAGTATCCATTTGTAATACTTGAGTAAAAATAAAAATACCTTCATGGAAATTGACTCAAGTAAAAGTTAAAGTAGCATATGAGAAAACGACTTAAGTAAACGTATTAAAGTAACTGATTTAAAATGTCCTTAAGTATCAAAAGTACAAGTAAATTGCATAAATTACAGAACAGTTCATTAAACCCATGCTAATTTATTTGATTGGTGATTCTCATCATTTACTCGCCCTCATACCATGCCAGATGTGTATGACTTTCTTTCATCTGCAGAACACATACAAAGATTTTTAGAAGAATATTTCAGCTTGATTTCACTTTCTAGTGCTTGACGTATGTGCAGAGCCCTAGATGGTGCTATAGAAAGTGTAATCGAACTTGAAATCCTGATCTCCAAGGAGACTGCTAATGTCAAGGTTTATTGTTGAAAAAGGAGTTATATTTTGGTCTATGCTCACCCAAAACCAATTGGATCCATTCAGACATTGTTGAAACCACTGGAGTCTTATGGATTACAATTATGCAGCATTTATGTATTTTTTTGGAGCTTCAAAGGTCTGGCCACCGTTCACTTACATTGAATTGTCCTTCATAACAGTGATATTCTTCTGAAAATCTTTTTTTGTTTGTGTTCTGCAGAAGAAGAAGAAATGAAAGTCATACACATCTTGGATTGAATGAGGTTGAGAAGATTATTAGAAAATTTTCATTTTTAAATGAACTATCCCTTTAATGGGCATTCAAGTCAAATCAGAATGATCATATTTATGGGATGAGTGTAAATGAACACCACAGTCCATACAAATTGGAACATTAAAGGAGAGGGTTGAGTCATATTAATGACCAGAACAGAGACTTGTGGGGGTGGGCTCTTTTCATTTGGGCCAATAAGCAACCGCCCAGAACACCCTGGCAACTGCATAGCACTGTGATGAAACAGTTAAAACAAATTAACAGCATATTAACAACCAGACAACCACCCAGAACACCCTGTCAACTGCAGAGCCATGTGCTAAAAACACAGAAAACAACTTAGCAACAGCATAGTAACAACCTGGCAACCACATAATGTAGCAATGCCCAAAGCACACAGCAGAGATCACCTTGACAACTGCATAGCATGCCCTAGCAACCATCCAGAAAACCCACATACTGTAGCATAAATATATATATATATATATTCTACAAAGCAAATATAACACTTTAGCAACAACCAGAAAACTAGTTTGTCTTAGACAAAGACCATTTACATCTTCATAAAATATTAAACAAAATATGTTTGGACATTTTCATGAGCACTGGTAATTATTCAGACACATCATGCCTTGTTTAAATGTTTAAGTATACATTTTCTCTTCAAAATGTAGTGAAGTGAAAGTAAAAGTCCAAAGAAATATTTATATTCAAGTAAATGTCAAATATTAAAAAGCTTTACAGTAATGGTACAGTAATGACGTATGTGTACTTCATTACTATACACCTCTAGTAATGCCCATATTTCTCGCTATGTATCACGGTAAGTAGGCAAATTTGGATACAGCCTATGGAGGCAGCATTTTCCTGAATTTGAACAAAAGCGGTCTGTGTTTCAAGATGCAATTTTATGACATGATAGTATGTCTCAACACTTGCACACTGTCTCACTACTCACTCAAAAGTGTGGACTTTTTCATAACAAATAAGGGCGTAATATAAGTAGGCCAATGGAGATGCAAGGAAGGTCAAGTTGAGAGCATTGCATTGTGGAATACAATATTCAGGGCGGTGTGCGCTGTTGCATACTGCACATTTTGGCAAATGTGGTAAGTCGTTCGCGTGCTCCATGAACTAACTGCGGACTGTACTATACTGCATTCTACTGAAGTAGTATGCTAGTACGAACATAGCCATACTCTCGAAAAGCGGAGAAGGGGGTAAACACATGACACTGGCGCCATCTGTTGGTTAAAACAACTCAAAGGCTGCGAGCGCTGACCATGTATCATATTAAACTTTCCACAGCAGGTATTTTTCAGTCTGATTTATTATTCAAGCTGACTTTTTTCCCACAAGTGTTTGCAAACGTTTTCTGATCTGATAGAAGATCAATGAGGTAGTTAGACTTTGTCAATGACGTCATAAATGTCCTCAGGCTACCTGTTGAATCAGGTACATTTACCTGCGTGTTCAGACTGAAGAGCAAACCGACGTCGAGTTACTTTTCCGTAGCCTTTTGCTCTTTTTAATAACTAATTACCGCGACTGGCCGAGAGCTACCGAAGGATTTATGAAATAATTGTGAAATCCAGGTCAAACAACCTTTGTGAGCGTCCCGGACTTCCGGAAGAACCGTAAAAACCGTCAAACTGCGACATTTCCTCCATATGTTGTGAGTAAAGTCCAACAAAAACAAAGATTGTTCATTTTCATTAATCTTACCCGGATTTTTTTTAGAACTTGTTACAAAGTTTTTAAAGTGGTAAACTCAATCAGTTTCCCCCCCAAAGCCTCATATCTTACTGGATTTACAAAGGAAAGTGTAAACTGTGGCATTTGTTTGGAGACGGTGTGAATTTTTTGTTGTTTGTTGTTTTTTATTTTTATTTTATGTGTAAGTAATGTATGGATTGAAAAAAAAAAAGATATAAAAGTATTTATTAATTTGAGTCTGCATGTATTTGCAGGCCTATTTAACACGATGTTGTGCTTATCATTTAGTTGGAAATGTTTAATAAATATTTTAGATAATTGCGATAATTTTGAAAGCATTTTTTTTTCATAACAGTCGAAAATTGAAAGTTAATATTTAATTTTTCTTTTTAAGGCAAATGTTTATATTCACTTTTACTTCCTCGACGGTGTTGTTTCTCAATATATATATATATATATATATATATATATATATATACACACACACACACACACGTTGTAAAGATTATGCATGTATATGCACAATTTTACCAATCGACTTTTCAACTCAAAAGCTTTTAAAGAAAAATAAATTAAATCAGCTTTTGACTGGTTTAAAATAAATTATTTATATGAGGTAAACATGTTGCTTAAATGACATCTGTTTTTGTACTCCGCAAATCAATGCTGAATAATTGTGCTGGTATTGATGCGATTCCGATTTACAAGCTCTTGATTCGATTCTGAATTCGATACTATATCAATTCATATGGGCATGTTTTAGTTTTAATAACCTCTTTTCTTACATATGAAAGAAATTCTCTCCCAGTTAATGGTGTTAATTATATTGGGGAACCAATAACTAGGTAACTTACAAAAATATAAATTTTACTATTAAAGTTGATTAGTTTTTCATCATTTTGGTCACATTTAAGATTTTTACAAATGAAAAAATATGTATTACAACAATACTGTAAATGTTTAGATGATATTGCAAATATGAAATTTATTACATGTTTATCGTTTAAATTCATAATTTGTTGGGCATTGAATCGCTAGCATTTAAAAAAATAAATAAATAATCGAACAGGTTTATGTAGTTAATCATGGTACATTTAAACAAATGCATTAATATAATCATCAGACACTATACATACAGATATCAAATGTATTGATTGCTGAAGTTTAATTGGTTGTAGTTTAAAATCTGAAAACTTGTTTTCTCTGGTGAGTGAAGCTGAAAGGGCATTTTCAACTGATTCACACTTGAGAGGTTGATTTTCGTTGGAATTAATTTTTTTTTTCCCTCCCCTTTTTCACCCAATTTGGAATGCTGAATTCCCAATGCTCTCTAAGTCCTATTAGTGACTTGCCTCAATCCGGGCGGCTGAGGACGAATCTCAGTTGCCTCCGAGTCTGAGGCCGTCACCCCATGAATCTTATCACGTGGCTTGTATGTCTGGAGGCTTCATCCACCACGGCATCCACGCACAACTCACCACGAGCCCCACCGAGAGTGAGGCGGCTGTGGCTCAGGTGGTAGAGCGGGTCGGCTCCCAATTGCAGGGTTGGTGGTTTGATTCCCAGCCCATATGCCGAAGTGTCCTTGGGCAAGACACTGAACCCCAAGTTGCTCCCAATGGCTCGCCATTGGTGTATGAGTGTGTGTGTGAATGAGTGAATGAGACACAGTGTAAAGTGCTTTGGTAACCTCTAAGGTTAAAAAAGCACTATATAAGTGCAGACCATGAACCACATTATAGGAGGTTACCATGAGGAGGTTACCCCATGTGACTCTACCCTCCCTAGCAACTGCGCCTATTTGGTTGCTTGTGAGACCTGGATTATGAGTCTCTCAGCACGGATTCGAACTCGTGACTCAAGGTGTGGTAGTCAGCATCTGAAAAAAAATCAAGATTTTTACCCAGTCCTACTAAATATAGAAGCAAATCTACTTAAAATAGCTTTTCTGCTCAATATCATATGCTTTTACATACCAAATGCATCAGACAAGCTATTTCACTCCCAGAAGACTGTATTGTTTAAGGTCCCTTTTCATCGAGCAAAAGTGCAGATGGTGTCTTGGTGAAGTTTTGCTTTCACTTTTTTCCACAACTTATTAACACTGACAGCAGCCAAGAAAAAAACAAAACACAAAGTACTGATACTGGTTGGTTAACATTTCTTAGAGGAAATATTAGGGTTAGGAAGGTGTTTTGCATCTGCACAACAAAGTGGTTTTGTTGTAAAAATCTCCATCCCCTCCCAGTTTGTCCCTCCTCACTATAATGTTTCTTTCTCTTTAACAGACCCTGAGGTTTCGGCCCAGTGACAGGTAGCCGTAAAATCATCCACCCGAGGTCGGTCTGGGCCAAGGGTTGTCAAGTCATTTTTATTTGTATAGCACTTTTCGCAATGCATAATGTTTGGAAGAAGCTTTACTGAGAATCATGCTGTAATGTCTAATGTTTTAAATGTCTTAAAGTCCCCATTGAGCGGTTGTCCCAATGGAGAGCCCCCCGTCCTTCCCCACTGGTCCCATTGAGGAAGGGCCTTACCAAGAACGTTGTGTTGACCCAGAGGAGATTGAGGTCCAGTACCTTGGAGGAGGCCACAGAATCAATCACAAAGATGCCAATGGCAACACCATGGGGCCAGAGACTGTAAAATTTCTTCCCGCCAAAGAAGACAATGTGTCTGGGACATGTATGTGTGGACCTTGCACTTCTGTGGCAGGTTGCAGGAAGCTCTTTTGTAGTGTGTTGACTTGTGGATTGTACCGCGTATGTCAGCGTTTGCCCTGTCTGATTTCCAGTGACAGCTCACCTGTCAACGTACAAGTGGAGAAGCCTTTGAGCTCTCCAAATGATGAGAATGGATTCTATTCTGACATCCGTATTGGAGGTGTCAAGGTGGATACATCAGTCATTGAAGACGACGAAGAGCACCTCTCGTTTTCCACCTCTAAAATGGAGATGGACAGTCCGACCTACTTCAGTAGCTTAACAGAAGACCACCTTGTCGATGGTGACCTGACTGAAGACGTTGACAAACTCATCACACGGAAGCTTATGGAGGTCTTCTCGGAGTTTGAGATCAACGAATTGGCAAAGTGCACCTCGGACTCCATGTTCCTGCGGCGTTCGCGGGAGATCAGTCAACTAATTTCGGACATCGTGCAGGAGCACAATTTGGAGGAGCAGGAGGCTGAGTGCAGGCTGGTGCGCGAGATTATTCGCATCAGCACGCGCAAGAGTAAGAAGAAGCCGCAGATCAGGCCGCTGGAGCTGCAGCGAGACAGCGGTAATGACACGTGGAACAGCAAGAAGAACAGCCAGAAGAGCAGCTTCAATTCCATTAGCGATGGGAGTGAGTGAAAACTGCATTTTCCTTTTATTTAACCATGGCCTAGTTGTGAACCTTTTGAAAGATGACCTGTCTGGTACACTTTATGTTAAAGGTGTCTTGCAGTCAAAAATTCTCACCCTTGTGTCCTTTTCAAACTTGGCATTCTTCCTTTAGTGGAACACAAAGGAGATGTTTAGCAGAATTTTCAAGCAGCTTTTTCCATATAATGAAAGTGAATAGGGATAATTCTGATGAGTTCTTAAAAAGTACAATAAAAGTATCATAAATGTAGTCCATATACTAAGTGCCAAGTCTTTTGAAGCCATGATATAGGTTAGTGTGAGGAATGCACTAAAATCTGAGACTATTTAGCCCGAGACAAAGCACTTTTTTATTAAAATGACTGGGAGGAATTGGAACTATCAATATGGTGGATGTAGAAAAGCAGATCCCGCATTACAGGTAAAAGAGCAAATTACCTATTCGATACAGACATCAACTGTCAGTAAACTTGAGAATGCACACTTGCAATAGCTGAACCAGCCAGAGCAAATAGCATTTTATAGTGTGATCTGAGCTATCGAAGCACAATTTATGATACCAGTGTTGTCAGATTTTACTACTGATCTGAAATATGTTCTTTGATCATAATCTTTACTAAATTTCAGTCTTTCCCCTGCCCGGGAGTGTTCCAAAGATAGTAGCCGAATGGACTTGCGTGCCTTTAAAGGGACTTTCCCAAAATTCACAAGTCATCATTGAAAATCTTCCCCTCCACTGAAGCTCTCAAATCTCATTCATACTTAAGCTGCGTTCACACTGCCAGCTACTTTGTCGCTGCTTGTCACCAGTGGTTGCCGGTTAGGTCGTTAGTGGTGTGTATGTAGTCTAAACAGCACTGTTTCTTTACAATAAATATTATTTTAAAATAGTAGGATCATGTGAGCTTTACCATCTTCTCTCGTATTGGCTGTAGCTCACGAAAGTCGTTCTTCTTTTGCATAAATTTAAACATTTCTCAACTTTTTTGCATCGCTGGTCACACCACATCTGGTCGCCATTGTGGAAGTCGCCAGCTCTCATTGAAAACGAATGAGATGAGGTTGTTTTGTCGCTGTGTGTCCCTGGCAGTGTGAACGCAGCTTTATGCATATTAAAGGGATAGTTTACTCCAAATTTAAAATTCTCTCATAATTTCCTCATCCTCATGCCATCTCAGATGTGTATGACTTTCTGTCTTCTGTTGAACACAAATGAAGATTTTTAGAAGATATTTCTGCTCAGTAGGTCCATACAATGCAAGTGAATGGTGGCTAAAACTCCAGTGGTTTAATCCATGTGATGTGATGTGATGGGTGTGGGTGAGAAACAAATCAAAATTTAAGTCCTTTTTATATATATATATATATATATATATATATATATATATATATATATATATATATATATATATATATATATATATATATATATATATATATATATATATATATATATATAAATCTCCACTTTCACTTTCGCATTCTTCTTTTGTTTTTTTGGTGATTCACATTCTTTATGCATACTGACACCTACTGGTCTGAGCTGGTCAAAGGTAGAGATTTATATTAAAAAATGACAAATATTGATCTGTTTTTCACCCACACTTATCACATCGCTTCAGAAGACATGGATTTAACCACTGGAGTTGTATGGATTACCTTAATGCTGACTTTGAAGCTTTTTGGAGCTTCAAAAGTTTTGGTCACCATTCACTTGCATTGTATGGGCCTACAGAGCTGAGATATTCTTCTAAAAATCTTCATTTGTATTCAGCAGATGAAAGGGTAGAACTTTAATTTACGGTACTGTTCTACCTTTACGTGCTATATAATTACAACAACTATAGTAATTACTATGTACTAACCCTAATCTTACCCCATTTTAAGTAAATGTAGTTACCTAATATAACTCAGTACTTTCTTGGGTAAGTATACTGAAAGTACATGTACTGTAAAATAAAGTGTAGTCACTATCCCTTTAAAACATGCATGAACCAGTGCCGTTGATCGAAGCTCTTTCAATTTAATCACATGCAGGATATGTACAGATATCTGAAATTCAACGTTCACTTGTTAAAATGCTAACACTTTATATCAGGAATGGAATTACTACTATTGAAATTGATAATTCTTGATATTAATAATTTGCACTAATAAAAACATTAATTCTTGATATCAAAAATGTTATTTCAACAAGTAAAATTTTGCCTATATCTGTAACTGCATTTTCACTTGTAGAATTTCACAATTATTCACTCCTGTTCAAAACACAATTACTGAGATTTATAATTAATTTCTTACTACTTGAAGTTCGAAGTACACATTACTTTTAATATCAAGAATTCCGTTGTTGCTTGTGCAAATGTCCCTTTTCAGAAATCATCGACTGACTTACAACTTGTAAAAATGCAAATGGTACTTTAATAGTATTGTTTTTTGTTTATTTGTTTTTGCCCATTTTGGAGATCGATAGCATCTGGTCAAAATATGCTTTCATTGTATGGAAAAGAATAGCGTGAACATTCATACATGTCTGAAATCTCATGGGGGTGAGTAAATGATGATCGAATTTTATTTGGAGGTGAACTAACCCTAATAAGTGTTTTTGCAAATATACTGGGTTATTATATATATGTGAGAATTCTCCCTGTTGTTTGGTGTTATTGCTTTAATTCAAGCCCCATATAGTCTCTCTATGTGTCAGATATGCTGTGTTAATTACAACAAACAGTTACAGTGTACAAATGGCATGATGTGTGTTGTCATGTCGATCCAAAAGTCTTAGTAGTATAATCAATCAATAACAATATTTATGTCTTTTCTAGCATTCTAATTGAACCCCTGAATCACTGCAAGTCTGTGTAAGTAATTTAAACTACTTTATTCTCTTTTTAGAGCTGCAGATTTCAATGGAGAGGTCAGATGACATAGAAGCCAGAAAGTTACGCAACAACAGTAACCAGTGTAAGTTTACAAATGTGCAGGCAAAAAGAATTTGGAATAATGGTCAGATTTAGCTGTTTCAAACGAAATTGGTACTTTAATTCACGAAAGTGGAATTCAACTGACAAAGTAGAATCAGGACATTACTGATGTAAAAAACATCATCACTATTTGAAAAAAGTCATTTTTAATCAAATCTAGACAGACCTCATTGTCCTGGTGTGACAATTAAGCACATTTTCTCACCAAATAGCTATTATCATTTTGCATCAAGATGTTATACTTCTGAGGGGTTTTTTGTGTGTTTCCTGTTATTCTCAGTGGTGATTCTCATGAGATTCTAGTACTACAAAAATTACTTAAATACAAAATTCAAGGCAGTTGTAACAAAAACTTTTACACATTTTTGAAAATGATCAAAAATACCGAAATGTCCTGGAAAATAATTATTTGTCCTGGAAAATATTTTAATATGATAAACTGTGTTGCTAGTTTTATTTATGTACAAAGACATGGAAACAATCTGGACTCGGAATCGGTGTCAAATACAAAAACAATGATATCTTTTTTTCACTGCCGGCTGCTTCATGTTCCCTGTCATATACATTCTCTGCTCCTCTGCTTTCATCTCTGCTTTGCTTTGTGGAAATAGTTTAATGAAGTGTTGATATAATGCAAAATATGATTTGTTTGTTTCAACATTGCTCTAATATTATCTACAAAAACATTTGAGTTGTAAATTAAGACAACGACAATGGTTGGACAGATTTTCTTTTAATGAATTCACACCCCACGGTGATAGCATGGTGATGTGGTCTTTACACCTCAGGATGTGAATACATTTTTAATAATGTAAACAATTGGAGTTTGCTAATACCGCTGTTACCACATGTAGGACCCAATGATTTCTGAGATGCAGAAATCACTGATGGGAATCAAGGAATCCAGTCATAAAAATGGCAATAGCCATCCTGTATTTAGGATGAAAATTAATGTTAATTTCCCAGTATGATTATAAAACCGCAAAAGACTGAGATTAAATGAAATAAATCAATAATCTGCAGTTGCTGCATGCTTCAAAATAAATGTGTGAATCCATCCTCTCGTACACTGAAAACACTGCATCATGATCATAACTCGTTCTGTGTTTTATAGATGAGAGAGATCAGAGTGCTCTAAAGTGTGCAGACTATATAAATATGTACTGAATTAAATCACAGCTTTTTGGGATTTAATAATCACAATGGGCCATGTAGCAAACTGCTTATCTGGAGGTGAGAAACTTCCATCAAAAACACACAGCAACGTCACAGCAACGTCAAAATAAAAGTTTGATTTTAATTTGAATTAATTCATTTGAATAGACACCATTTTGACAAAAACAAATGTAACTGTTGAATACGTAATTCTGTAAAAATAACCATCTAATAACCACAATATACAGCATGACTGCCTGTGTGTTTTTGCTTAAATATTACAGACTCATAAAATGTCCTGGAAAATTGTGCCTTAAAAAGAGTGGGAACTCTCTTGCATTATGTTAAAGAAACTTTGGGTGGAAAATGTCCTTAATTGTCCTGATAATAAAGTCTCAATGCAGTGGTCCTAAAAGAGGCATCGTTTTTACTTCTTTATTTTGATGTTTCATAAGATTCACCCACAGATGGTTTTGCATAAACTAAGCAAAGGCCTTGGCTAAAGCTTGCACTATCTTAGCTAGCAGCTCAAGCTCATTGTGTAAGTTAGTGTAGCCGTGCTGCTGGCAGCTCCCTGCTTATATTAAAGACCATTCAGCTCTCTGCTGTAGAAGTATGAGAGGGGTGTGCGGCGAGTTTGAGGGGTTTGTGATGTACCAGCTCATTGTCATAAACAATGCACTCTTGTGTGAGGACATCTGATCGGTTACACTCGTCTGAATTTGAATGTCTCTCTTTTCCTCATCAGTGCTGGTTTAACCCTCCCTTTCCGTTTGCTTGATGTTTTTTCATGCTGTACAATGTTGGCAAGCAAATGTTGTATATTTTCCCCATAGCCTATGCCATTAAAAACATCTGTGAGGATACTTAACACATTTAAAACTTAAGGGGTAATACATATTTTAAGCATTTAATTTTCCTGTGCCAACCTTCTACAGACATGGAGAAAGAATCGCCCTTGGCTAGTAAATCTTTGTTTTTTACTCCCCAGACTTTTGACAACATGTAAGCACCTGAAAGCTAAAGACGATATTAATAAGAATGGGGAATCATATAATATATATATATATATATATATTGCTTTTGATACTTTTAATCACATTTTAGCTTGTGAACAAATGTATACATTTCAAATTCTATCAATTTATATGATTTTACTAAATATATATTTTAAATAATGATACAAGCTGTTTTTACAAAATATTCCCAAGTTTGGAACATAATGAAATTATAAAAAGAATCATTTTAGTTCTACTGTATCAAACCTACTGTGCAAAAAAAAAAAAAAAATGTTTTACCAACCCTTGCATATATGCAACACAAGCTTATTTCTGAAATTAAAATATTTTACAATGTATAATTGTGCCCTTTAGATATTTATGTATTTACACACTACATTACTACATTTTGTAACATGTTTGATTATATGCACTTGTTGCGTTTTACATCGAGTTTACATTATGTATAACAAGCATTAAATTGGTATTGTCTCTTTAAGAGAAAAGTGTTTCGGTTGAATGAACGCAGCACACATTAACGTCAGAGAAGTTGCTTGGTGGTTTGTCCATAAATATACATACGTAGATGCCTCATTCGGCTCTTTTTTCGGTATATTTGCCATGATACAGTCATTTGAAGAGGACTTTAGTTGCAGTGTGCTTTGAAAAAAATAAACCCTGTTTTAGAAGAGAAGACCCATTTTTATATCATCTAAAATATTGCGCAATGTTTATGGAAAATCAGATAATGTGAAAAGTTGGCTGGAAAAGACTCCAGACTGTTATAGTCCATATCTGTCATGTGTTGATGGATGGCTCTTGACCGTTCCAATATGGCGGACACACCAACATATTGCTGTACATAGGAACAGCTGCTAATAAGGTAACTACATATTATCTATATTTCCGAATATTGCACAAATGTGAACCTGCAGCACTTAGCTTTTATAATCTACACTATCTGCTCTGAGACCACTGAAAACAGCATATCATGAGCCCCACACACAGCCAGGAACATCACAAAGATTGGATTACTTCACCACACTGTATTCTGTTGTGGTGGTGCTTTTGATTCATCCCACTGAATCAAGTATTTTAAATCCAATCGCCAAAAAGACTTATTCATAGTCTACAATAAAAGAAGTAAAACTTTTGTCTGCAAGGTTCTACTTTGTCTGAAAATATCATAGATGTAAGCAAAATTGTAATATGGCTAAATAGCAGAGTCTGAAATTGTATGCATATTCTGTGTTTCAGTACATATTTATTTATTCTATTTTTCTCTGTCACTGCAGCATACTCTCCAAGTTTCCAGGAAACAGGTGTGCCGGTCACATCTGACACTCCCTTACTACCCTACAACATACGAGCGTGAGTGTCCCCACAAACCAGACACCATTTACATTTCCAAACCGTCCTTAAACCATCTCTATGAAGTATATATGTCCTCTGTCTTGGGGTCAATGGATCATTTTGAAGTTGAGACTCCACGCTCCGCTATTTGGCTTTTTGAAATACGACTGAAGATGGGATTGTAGTTATGCTTCTTTTTTTTAACCTTTGGTTTCTTGTTGTGGAGCCTTGTGCTATTTGCATCTGAAGACTGCCCAGCAGAAGGCATAAAGCAACTGAATTGACTTGAGCTGCTGAGAACGAAGAATGAAACGGTCTTTATAGATTGCAGATATATAGAACCATGATAGTCATAAAAGACTAGATTATTTTCCTTTAACTCTCTTGTCTCAGTTCTCCTTTGCCTTTTGATGCTAAAATGAGTGTATTAGGCAAATTTTGGAGCTCCAGTCAAAGTCTGTCTGTGTAGAAGGAAGTTGTGTTGCTTTGAGCCAGAATGAATGTTGATGCATGCTAAATGCATGAGAAATGTTAGGTGTTTAGATAAGTGCCTGTCTTTATGCTTATTTAAATGTACATAAAAAGCTACATAAAGACTTCACTTGCCATATGCAAAGTCTAGAGGAGTAATTGATTATTTGTGTAATTTATGAATTCAATGTTCACATTAATGTAAATGTCACTTCTTGCCAGACAAATTTTGAAGTAAAACAAATTGTCTGTGAATGTCTGTTTAGAAATAGATTTCTTGTGAGGTAGGATGTTTTGTTCTGACATGTAGTAAATACTGTAAGCTAATACTATGTGTGAGCTAGAAATTAAAATGTTTGCATCTTCAGTGAAGCAGAACTGTTTACATCATTTGAATCAAGTTTTGCACTCAGTTCAACACAAAATCCTTAAAAAGCTTCTAGAGTGTAACAAATAAGTTATGGTAGAAGTAACACTATATTTTCATGTAACAACATGTATCTTTCATGCAAGGCTGCAGTGAGGCCATTTTAATTCACAGAACAAGGTCACATGTGGGCCGCTCCACATAATGAAACCTTAAAAATCCCCAGATAATACCAGAAAATGATAATGCTTAAACTATTTCAAGCAGAAAGATATTTGATTGGTGAGAAAGGGAACAGAAGCTTGTTGTTCACCAAAGACATCACACTGAATACTTGAAACTGATCATTTGTATCTCAGTTGACATCATGTTTAGATACTGTAACAACTAAATGATTCATTCTAGACAAGAAGTTTCTGTCTTGAGGGGAAAAAGTGAGTAGAAGTGTCTTGTTCAAACAAAAAAGATCTGTCTATGGATTAGTATTCTTGATCCTTGAGGCATGTATTTTTGGAGAAACACCTACTTTTGTCCTTTATATTTGTTCTGTATTGTATGGCAGTTGACAATGCATGCTACGAGTGCTCACTACAAATGCAAATATAACATTTTAAAAACTGTTCCATCCTTGTGTTTATATTTATTTCTTTAAAACTCTCACAACATGAATCCATTTAAGAAATCTTCCAGGTTATGTTAAATGGATTGTTCCATTTAGGGTGATTCTCAAAAAAACTTTCAAGAATATATCCTAGTCCTATTTTACTCAAATCAAAAGTATCAAATATAAATATACATTTTGCATGTAGAGATTTAAGCCTATTTCAGGGCCATTTAAGAGTTTTTACATAGTGACATTATTTTCATGACCACTACGCATATTTTAACTCCTGTTCTCATTGCTAAAATGCGAAAAAAGATGGTAATTATTTATTTTTTTAAGTTCATAGTAGTACTCCATTGGTAATACCTTTCATTTGTACACATTTTATTTATATCATTGTATAACAACCAATTTTTTTGCTGTCCTACGGTAATGAGAAAAATAATTGAAAACAATGGTGATAGTAAAAGAAAACGTCCTGTTGCGTTACGGTAATGAGATTCATCATTAACAACAATGCAAATAATAAAAATAAAATGTACTGATGTATTACAGTAAGGAGAACCATCATTTAGATACAATGTGAATAAAAAAAGAAATAAAAGAGTAAAACAACTGGATGCACAATGTTATAACAATCATCATTGAAAACATTAGGAATAGTAAAAGTAAAGCATCCAGATGAGTTACAGTAATCTGAACCATCATTGAAAACATAAGGGCTATGGTAATAACTGAAGTAAAACGCCCGGACACAATAAGTTATAAGAACCATAATCGAAAACTATAGGAATAGGAAAAGTGTAATGAGCCAAAATGAATTTCTGTTGTAATCGACAGCTCCACAGATGCTGTTGTTAGAGCTTAACTTGGATTGAACCTGGAATATTTTCTCTCTTTAACCATAATTAAATTTTATTCCACAACGAGAGTGCTTCTGTATTTATTGGTATTTTTGTACCGTACTACATACTTTATGATCTACATCACCTGAAGTTGTGAGAGTTTAGAGTACATCTGGACTGTGATCTGTGTAATTCTTCCTCTCAGTCAGGCGTGAGCTGCAGTGCTGCTCTCGTGCACCATCATTAGAGTTTCATATGATCTCATGTTACCGTTGAGTTACAATTTTTTATTGTCAACTAATCGTTTCAGCCCTACTGGCCAACAGGAGCACCTACCCGCCGGTCCTCATAGCAAAGCGTAAATTTCATAAACGCATCGACTCATACCTCGTGTGGACCTCATTATTTGACATGCAAATCACAATAATGGTGACAACCAAAAACAACATATTAAGAATAAGATGAGCCCTGAATAATCACTAAATGACAAATAACTGCAAGTTACAACAAATACAATAACAGCAGCGTAAATCAAATTGGCAAACAGTAAAGCTATGAGCAGTACACACCGCATAGCATTTCTGCGAGCAGAAGCACGGCTTGATGAATATTGCTCACGCCTGATAAGCATGCTGAAAAGATGTCATGAAAAATATTAAATATTGTAGCTATTTGAGTCTTTGAGGCTTACTTTGTTTAAAGGATAGCAGAAACAGCACTTGTCAAAGCACAGGGATTTTCACTTTTTCTCAAAGATAATCTTGGGAAGGAATTAAAACATTGCAGATTTAAAGATGCAACAAACTCACATAGAATGAAAATATTAGCGATTCATCTGTAAAATACCTGCAAAGATCTACACTAAGAGTATGCTTATTTTTTTACATATATTTATTTTTGTATATTTATATATGTACATATTCTTCCCAAATTTGTTTTCATTATTTATTTGTTTTTAAGTAATATGTACACAGTTATGTTAGTAATTGATAATACATTTTAAGCATCGTCATTGGAGTCCTGCTGTGTGACACTGTCTTCATCTAACTATTATAAACAACATTTTCTGATCTTGTATAGCTATATATACATATATATAATATATTATTATCATACTTGTTGTTTCCACAACCTCGCGTTAACCAAGACACATTTATTTGCACTTCTGGGAAAAATGAAGACGTTTGAAATGCGATTAAGATCTTTAAAAGCTTGTCACATCACCTAAAATACACACATTCCCTTTCCACTTTAACCTAACATCTGTATGTTGGGAAAATCATTTTTGCACTGGTGGGGCCCCTTGTCATGTCTAGCATTCAATAGAAATGCCTTTTTTATTTTTTCCAACACAAAAATGGAAAATGAAATCAATGAGCCGGTGTGTTATGGTGTGGTCTGTTGCAGGCCGGGTTTGGTGGGCCACCCTTGGCCAGAAAGTCCAGGGTCACTGTGGCAGGGCGGAGGGCAGGGCCGTGTCGTGAGTCTACACACCCGGTCCCGTATTAGGCTAATCAAGCCTCCGAGAGAGATAAAGGCCGATCGCAGAGGATGGTGCGAGAGAGGGAGTTCATTTACGGACATGTCCGTCATGTGTGTGTTTGTGCATTTTGTTTTAAGTTTATTATTAAACTATTATTTATATCGTCAAGCCGGTTCTCGCCTCCTCCTTGCCCGTCTAAATTCCTTGTTATAGTCACTTTTTAGTCTCAGTCCGCCCCTCCCTAAAACCCTGATGCATCTGTGTGTTATTGTTTTTTAAAATATAGGAGGGATCATAAAGATGTATTTAGTACTACCTTGAAGAAGCTATTTGACAACAGATACTTGCATATATTCCACAAGACAAAATACTGTAGTAACTATTTAAACTAATGATCCTGTTCAAAAGTTTACATTCACTTGGTTCTAAAAGGTTTAGTTCACCCAAAAATGAAAAATTCACTCAGGTTACTCACCCCTGTGTTATAACCCCATATGCCTTTCATTCTTTTTCTTAACACAAAGGGTGAAATTGTGAAAAAAAAAAAGGTTGCTCGGTGATGCCATACAATGGCAGTTTATGGTGACCACATCTTCAAGCTTCAAAAGGACACAAAAGTATCATTCAGAAGTCTAAATAAATGATTGTATGTGATTCATGTCTTGTTCTAAAGGAATAAAATAAGGTTTGGTGAGAAACAAACCGAAATCTGATATTATTTAGTGAAGCTCTTGACCGGCTGTTGATCTCCTGTTCACATTCATGAGACAGACTGCATGCAAGCTTTATAGCCCCTGGCATGAGAGCAAACCCTTTAATATGTGTGTTGCTTTTCCGATGATTAATGACTGTGTAATAATCGTTCATGAGTCCCAGCTTTGTCCTGAGCTGTGAAGCTGCCTACTTTTCTTAAGAAAAATCCCCCAACTACTGTACATTATTTGGTTTCCCAGCATCTTCTGCACATTTGAGGCTGTGGAAACAGCCAAAGTGAGTATTTTATTACTCTTCTACGCCATTCACAAAACAAAAAAAAAATAAGGCACTCTGTGGCCAAATAAACACTCACAAACAAGTCAATAAGTCTTGGTGCACACACAGGAATAGTTTCTCTCTGGTCCCTCTCTTTCTGCGGACTTATGCGCTTTGTCGGCATATTCAAGTCTCTCTCCGCCATCACTATAATGAGAGACAGGTGTTAATGATAATGACAGCCCAGGTGACAAGCCTTACTGCTCTCCCGCAGACAAACACATGACCACGGCCTCATCCCCACATACTCCCACTGCCCGACTCAGGCCGGGGTTATGGTTATGTAACATCCGGCCTGCCAACTTCCTCCCATGTCTGGAGGGAAAGTCAGCCATCTGTGCCCCCGGTCTGTGGATCACCTCAAATTTAAACGGCTGAAGTGCCA
This sequence comes from Moxostoma hubbsi, assembly GCA_032164185.1. NCBI lineage: Eukaryota > Metazoa > Chordata > Actinopteri > Cypriniformes > Catostomidae > Moxostoma > Moxostoma hubbsi. The sequence continues at coordinate 32,245,388 of JAVLUX010000032.1, forward strand.
GATACCAACAGGTGACCTGCGTGTTAGTATCTTTCATGCGATGGAGCCATTGGAGTGGGACGTAATCTGAGCATTGGGTGAAGGCCCGCCCCAGCGGGTAGTAGTGGAGGGTGAGGACAGTCCACTTAATTACATCTCCCATATTGGCACAAAGCAGTTTGATGTCACGCTTCCAGTGAGAGCACATCTGGCTGCTGCTTCTTCTCACTGGTACTCATGCTTGTTTGTTTGTGTGTTTGGATTTGTCTTGGACTCTCATCTGTTTCCCTGCATAACATCTGGATGATTTGCCAATTACGCTATTTTACAGCTGGATTCTCTATTTGCATTTGCATCACTTCTGCAACTGACTGTATGTCTCTCTGTCACTGGGCCACCAACCCCCGCGATACCCCACAGTACCTCTCTGCATGATTGGTGAGTGAGTATAAACTAATTATTAACTACGTGGTCAGTGTTTAGGGTAGTGGGCTACCTCCCGCCTCTCCTTCAGCGTCTTGCTGGTGTGGTATTAATGGCGACAGAGTGTTAAAACTCTGGCTCACAGTAGCTATTACGTTGTGCTGTGATGTCCCGCATCTAATCATGTTTACCATCAGACTTGAATCACTTGCCCATGGCCTGCTTAGACTGTCATCTAGGCTTTTTGATTGGTTGTTTTCAAACAATGGTACTTAGTTATACATCGCTGCAACTGCACAGTTTGAACATCCGCCCCAGGCTGGAAATATACAGCATCTGCAATGTGTTTGGGATTACTCGCTGCCCGTGCTATATCCATCGTTCCCCCACATCACTTGCTTCTCTTCCATTATTCGTTCCATTCTCCTATCCCCTCCATCTGGTCATTTCGTACGGACACCTGCTTCTTGTCGCTGCCATCTGCTCAACGAGGGAGAAATTATTAGCTATAACACATGAACTGCCTCATCTACAAAAGAATAAGGCCACACAGAAACAGATAAGGCCACACTGCTCTGCACCACAATAACTGAAAAGAAACCTGGACATATTGCTGCTCACTGAAACATGGCAAATTTCAAACGACTATTTAAACATGAACTTGCTCAATCCTCCTGGTTGCAATCACCTGGCTAAACCTCACCCGAAAACCAGAGGTGGTGGTTTGGCTGCTGTATATGCAACTTGCAAATCAAAAACATTGAACTTCATGAGATTTCCACCTATGAATACTGTGTTTTCAAAGTCACTAGTCCATCGTCGCTGATTATGGTTCTTGTGTATCGGCCACCTAACCCTGTTAAATTTCTTTAGTAATCTAACTGAGCTGCTAACTTTTACATGTGCCATGTGTCCATCTGTTATATTACTTGGTGATTTTAATATTCATGTTGACACTGATTGTGTTGCAGCCCATGAACTCATGTCTGTGTTCAAATGTTTCAACTTTGTACAACATGTGGACTTCCCTACTCATTCACATGGCCATACTTTAGATCTGGTTCGCACAAATGGCCTAAATTATATCACTGTTTCTGGGTCTCACATTGGACTGTCCGATCATCTATTCATAGAACTGAGCCGTGACACTCCATTTCCCAGGTCTGCTCAAAAACCTTGGATATCTTTCGCAACTATAGTTCCATTAACCCTATATCCTTCTCTGCATTACTTCAAACATCTTTCCATACAGACGTCATGCAACTTTCCTGCCCAACTGACATACTAAATACAACAAAACAATCTCAAATGCCCTTGATTTTCATGCCCCTCTTAAAAGTAGACGTGTACACTCCACTCACTTGTCTCCCTGGTACACTCATGAATTATGTGCCCTTAAAGCTACAGGACACCCCCTTGAACGTCTTTACAAGAAAACTGGTCTATGTGTTCACCTAACTGCCTATAATGACCATATACAGGCATACAAATCAGCACTAAATCTTTTTATCCGTTATCAATAACGCATCTTCTTGACTTAAAACACTTTTTCTACTGTCAATAAACTCATTAACCCACCTGTGCCCCTTATTTCAGCCTCTACTGAACTCTGTCAAGTTATTTCTTCACTCCTTTCAGAATAAAATCCACTCTATTTACAAACTTTTTTTCTTCTACTGTTCCTCTTGTTCCAGTTCAGGATTTTCTCACAAACCACCAGATTGGCACTTTTACTGATTTCGCCACCACCACCCCATCTACAGTTTCTGAGTTAATTAGCAATTCAGATTCTACTTCCTGCCAGTTTGATCCTGCACCCACTGTTTTGTCTGCCTGTTATCTAAGTGCCTATATCCCATCTTATCAACAGGATATTTAGTACAGACTTTGTCCCTTCAGAAATGAAAACTGCGGCTGTCACTCCAGTTTAAAAAAAATCTTGCTTAGACCCCACTTATCTTAACAATTACCGCCATATTTCAAATCTTCCTTTTTTGTCTAAAGTTATGGAGAAAGTGGTTGCATCTTAGCTTCTGTCCTATTTGGCCACACACAATCTCTTTAAATGTTTTCAATCTGTTTTTTGTCATCAGCACAGAGACTGCACTCATCAAAGTTGTTAATGATCTACTGATGACTGGGGACTCTAGAGCCATCACTTTCCTGGTGCTTTTAGACATCAATTTCATTTTGACACTATCTTTCATAACATACTCATCGCTATGCTCTCTGCAATTGGCTTCTCAGGCACTGCTCTGTCCTGGTTCATCTCTTACCGCTCTGGCTGCAAACACTATATTTCTATTCGTCAGTATAAATCAAATTCGGTTCCTGTTTCCCAAGGTGTCCCCCAGGGTTCTGTATTTGGTCCTTTGCTCTTCATCACCTATATACTTGCCCTAGGTCACATTATTCGCCATCATGGCCTCAACTTTCACTGCTATGCTGATGACACTCAACTTTATGTGCTTATAGCTCTAAGCACAGTGCCCCATTCCCCACAAGTTCCCTCTCTGAATGTCTTAAAGACATCAACGCATGGATGATCAGTAACTTACTAAAACTCAACACTGATAAAACTTACATACCGATAGTTGGGTCTCCAAGTGTTTTATCACATCTCCCTGATCAGTTGGTCGATATTAATGGTGGCCTGGTCAGACCCTCCACTATTTTTCATAATCTTGGCATTATCATTTACCCCACACTCTCTTTCCACGCTCACATCTCTCTCACAAAAACTGCTTTCTACATAACATTGCGCGACTCTGCCCCATTCTAAGCACCAAAGATGCAGAAACTTGTTCACGCCTTTATTACTTCTAGACTTGACTATTGTAATGGCCGCTTTTCTGGCCTCCTGACGAAAACAATAAACAAACTGCAGTACATCCAGAATTCAGAAGCTAGTGTTCTCACATACTCAAAGAAATCCTCTCACATCACTCCCATACTTTGTAGGCTACACTGGCTTACTGTCTCCTATCGTATCCAATACAAAATTCTCCTTACAACATACAAAGCTTTACATAGTCTTGCTCCCTCATACATCACTGAACTCGTATGCTACTATACCCCACTACGCTCACTCAGGTCATCTGATTTGGGCCTATTATTCATTCCATGTTGCAAGCTGACCTCACTAGGTGGTAGGGCTTTTTGCACACTTACTTGCCCCTTAACTATGGAACTCTATCCCTCAGCCTCTCCTTGATCACAACTCTATACATGATTTCAAAATCAATCTCAAAACATATCTCTTTGACCTATGCTTCTCTGACTCTTAAAATATTTTTTGTTTACCCCCATCCTGTAAAACGACCTTGAGTTTGAAGAAAGGCGCTATAATAAATAACTGATTATTATCATTATTATTTTCCTTTTTGGTGATACTTTGTCTCCCTCAAGGAGAGCTTGCAATTTATGAACAGTACCGGCCATTCCTCCCCTCCCACCTCCTGTGAGATTACCACCTCCAGCCCTCTGTCGGATGCATCCATCTGCAAAAAAAAAGGGGATAGAGAAGTTGGGAGCATGTAAAAGCAGCCCCCCATTAAGTGCAGTCTTTTAGGAAAGCCTGTTGGCATGTCTCCGTCCACTGGTCCATATCAGGGGCCCCCTTTCTAGTAAGATTATTCAACAGGCTGGTGACTGAGTAACTAGGCACAAACCTCCAGTAGTAGCCAGCCAGCCCCAGAAACTGTCTTACTCCCTTTTTGGTCTTGGGTCTCAGGCAGGCCGCAATCACTTTGGTTTTGTTAACCTGGGGTTCACCCACCTGTGACCCAAGTGCAATTTGCGCACATTTTCAAGTTGGCCGTGAGTCCCCCCCCCCTTCGCAGTGATCTCAGGACAACTTTCAGATGTTGTATGTGCCAGACATTACTATAAATAATAATATAATCTAAATACATGGCGGCATATGATGTATGTGGTCTGAGAATTCTGTCCATGAGACCCTGAAACGTGAAGAATTGGAGTGACAGAAGAGTCACAAATTGGTGTATGCCAAACAGTGTGGAAAAGGCCGTTTTTTTCTCGTGAGACTGGAGTTTAAGGGATCTGCCAATAACCCTTTGATAAGTCCAGTGTTGAATAAAATTGAGCCACGCCCAACTGATCAAGCATCTTGTCAATCTGAGGCACTGGGTACATGTCAAATTTAGGCACTGTGCGATAGTCTACACCGGGGTGAATTAATTTAGTTTGAGAGTCACCTCTGGCCCGAGCTCCACCCTCACCGGAACTACCCGGCCACAGGGACCACCTCCCTCCATGATTTTAGGAGGTTGAGGTGAAAAATTTTATTTGCCCCACCCTTGTCCGTTCACCTAACCTCATAATCGAGATCTCCAACTCGCCGTGTGACCTCAAAGGACCCATGCCACTTGGCGAGTTATTTAGTGCTTGAGGTGGGCAGTAAGTCTCTTGTGTTAATTGACCCAAAGTGTGGAGTTATGCTCTAAGATCAAGATCGTAATGAATTTCATTTTTACTATTTGAAGTTCCCTCCTCTCAAGCACACCGTGCAGCCGATGCCATACAGCAGTTCGAATGGGGAAAATCCTTTGGATACTTGTGGGACCTCTCGTACTGCAAGGGGTTTGAGCTACTTATTTAATTTAGCTACTCAATTTAAATGGCACTTTTGGGATGGCTGGTGGATTCACCAACTGACATTCATGGTATTCCACACACCACTTGGCAAACTTCAGTATCCTCACTACACATTAGCTATTGGTGGTACAGAGAGAGTAAAGTTATAGAGCCAATTTATGGATGGGGATTATTAGGATGCCATGATTGAGAAGGCCCAATGGGGCAAATTTGGCAATGACACCAGGGTTATACCTCTACTCTTTTATGATAAGTGCCCTGAGTGACGGTGACTTTTGGCATTATAGTGTCCCCCTCACTATACTTGGGCATTAGGACTTACACAGTCTAGAGTGTGAGCACCCCCTGCTGGCCTCCCTAACACCTCTTCGAGGAGCAACCTTTGTTTTTCCCAGGAGGTCTCCCATCCAGGTACTGGCAAGGCTCAAGCCTGCTTAGCTTCAGTGGGCAACCAGTCTTGAGCTACCAGATGATATGGCTGCTATTTAAGAAGTTCCGCTGGGGTTTTGGAGCTCTGGTATGCAGCGAGAGGATAATTTGAGTGTTTGTCAAAAACTAGATCCAGGATATACCTGTGGATGTTCTGTAAATTGCTAGGAATAAGATTAATCTTCTCCACATGTTGTTGGTACACTGAAACTACCGAAGCTTGTCATACCTGATGCAGGTTAACACAGAAGCAGATGATGCATTCTGTTTCTGGGTTTTCCTTCAACTAGGGGCATTTTAATGTCTTAAAATACACTACACTCTATCTTGTTTAATTTGTCTACTAGCAATGTCCAATAGTGGATATACAGTACATGGTTCATAGAAAACTTCTGTCCATTTTTCTGAAAGCATCTGAAAATGTTTTGTGGATTTCCTTCCACAATGTCTTTTCCACCACACATATCATGTTTACCAGCATTTTGTAGTGAAACTTCTTTATCTTGCACACTTTTAAATAATCTTTCACACTTTATGCATAATTTGATACAATTACAGCTTGATTGTAAATGACAAAGTGAAAACATTCTATTCAGTGATATTCGCCTGTATTTTTCCTTGTATTCATATCACAATTACATTGTCACAATCATATGGGTCATATTTACATATCTATCTATCATCTATATACATATATATATACACACATATACAGTACATGTATACATTGATAGAAATATCATTTTCATGCTATATTTATATGGTTTATATTTACTTCAGTCTTTGATTTGATCATCATATTTTTAGACATATTAATTCAATAATAAAATTTTATGATGGATTATAATAGTTAATTGTGGGGGTAAGGGAATGGCAAAGCATTCGTCTGGGGAGAGGGAAAGCGGTAAGGGTTTTCACCTGAGATGAATTGCTGCCAATTGTGATTTCTATGTTCACAGTGAGAGGTGGGGAGATAAAAGGCTGCCCAAAACCCCAGAGAGGGAGAGAGAGAACCCAGCTAACAAGCTGTATGTGTTTTTGTTGGACTCTGTTGGCTGTTGTGAAGATTTATCATCACTCTTCGGGCAGACGTGTTTAATTTATCAAATAAAAGTGACATACCTGAGCTGGAATCGCTGTTTCCCACTTCCTCATTTCATCGAAACTTTACATTAATGCTAATGCCAATTGGAATACCAAATGCATTGAATACATAGTAAACATGTTATATCTGACCCACATATGCAATCTATGGGTTGTAATGCAAATTCTCTTATAATTTGAAAAAGATTTAACCATGTGTTTAACAAATCTATTGAAATGGTCAAAGACACCTTAACTGAGGAATACCCGGTGTGTCAGAATAAAAGACCATTTCATGTAAAAATAATAATAATATATATATATATATATATATATATATATATATATAGATAGATAGATAGATAGAAATAAAATATAAAATCACAAACCGTCCCTTACCAGACTGTTTACATTGAATTGAAAAATGTTCCTTTTCATTTTCCCTTCAGACAATATCTAATTTGTTCCAAGTGTAAAGTAGAAATCAACTCTCCAAGCCATAACTTGACCATAGGAGCCTCCTTTTTCTTCCAGAACAGCAGAAGTAACTTCTTGGCCATAATTAAACTATATGCAAGCAATTTATGTTGCGATCTAGATAGTCTGTCTAGATAGAAAGTCCCAGAATGATGAGTGCAGGGTCCGGTTTAATTTGCACACTGAGTATTTCTGAAAGCACATCAAAAATGTCATACCAATAACTCTGTATCTTGGAGCAGAAAATAAAACAATGGGACACATCAGCATCAACAGAGTTGCATTTATCACAGAGAGGTGAGATACACTGAAAAATTCTATGCAGTTTCTTTTTTGAATAATGCAGTCTATGAATATCCTTAAACTGAATGAGGCAGCATCTAGAATTGGAGTGTTCATTAATATCCTTTAAACTATTCTGCCACTCCTAGCTCTTTCTCCCATTCCTCTTTAAGTCATTTTGTAGAGGGAGAGTTACAGTTTTTTTACGATTGTTTACACACTAAAATACAAATTTCCACACAATTTGCAAAATTCTACTCCAATGAGCAAAACACCTCCACAGATTTGCACAACATTACACACAATGTCTGCTTCACCCTTTTTGCAAAACATTACACACAGTGATTTGTAAAACTCTACACACATTTTCACACCTTAGACACAGACAAGGATTGTGAGGTTACTTCCTTGTCATTACAAAGCCCCGGATTGCCAATGACCACACTAATGAACAAATTGGATAATCACATCCACCAGGTGTGAATTTGAAAACGCAGCACTCAGGTGTGCTATAAAAGGCAGCAGGTGAGTTCACCTGTTTTCAACAAAAATGGAAGGAGCTAGGAGAAGAAGAAGAAGAGTGAGAATGAGAGGGGGAGCTCAAAGAGGAGATGAAGGAGGTAGTGGAAGAGGCCCAGGTAGAGGAAGAGAAGGAGATAGAGGAAGAGGCCTAGGTAGAGGAAGAGGTAGAGAAGGACTTGAAGAGTTGATAGAACCTGAAGAAAGAAGACAAGGACCAAATTTGACTCAAGAAATCTGTGCAACACTTATTGACCATGTTATCAACCATGGACTGACACTGATGGAAGCTGGACAAAGAGTTCAACCAAATCTCAGAAGAAATACTGTTGCATCAGTAATTCGGACATTTCATCAAGAAAACGGGTAAGCTAACCACACAGTACATTGAACTGAAGCTTGCTGTACTTATCATCAATTTTGTTTACTGTGACATTTGACAGTAGGCTGCATGTGTATTTTTATATATATATATATATATATATATATATATATATATATATATATATATATATATATATATATATAATATAATATAATATATATATATATAATATATTTTTTTTTTTACATAGGCTTGAGGGTCGAGGACACCAAGGTGGAAGGGACCCTATGTTCACTCGTGCACAAGAGGCCGCCATTGTGAACATGGTTTTGACCAATAATTGTATCAGACTGTGAGAAATCCAAGCCAATATCATCAATGATGACCATATTTTCAATAACATCCAACAAGTCTCTGTCAACATTAAGTCGAATCCTCAAGAAAAATCAAATATACATGAAGCAACTGTATCGGGTACAATTTGACAGAAATTCAGAGAGAGTGAAACATCTGTGCAGTGAGTATGTGGAGGTATGTATTGTTCATCTTACTATGGTGTGGTATTGTGCACTGCTCATAATGTTCTGTCACAAAAAAAATACTGTGCAGTAGATATTGAATAGCATCCTATTGTCTTTTACTGTGTTTCAGAGAGTCTTTCAAATGGATGCTGCAGAAATTCAACATGAACTTATATATGTGGATGAGGCTGGATTTAACCTTGCGAAAACAAGAGGGAGGAATGTAATTGGACACGGGGCAATCACCAATGTGCCAGGGCATCGAGGGGGTAACGTCACCCTTTGCACTGCTATTACACAAAATGGGGTCCTCCACCACCATGCAAATCTGGAACCCTATAATGCAAATCTAATACTTGCGTTTCTTGACAGATTGCACGAGATTGTCACAGCATTAAACCAAATGGACCAGATGCGGTACATTGTTTGGGACAATGTCTCATTCCATCGGGCTGCTCTTGTCCAGAATTGGTTCCATGAGCACCCTAAATTTGAAGTCTTATACCTTCCCCCATACTCCCCCTTCCTGAATCCAATAGAAGAGTTTTTTTCAGCATGGCAGTGGAAGGTATACGACATGTGGCCCTATGACTGTTTGCCCCTCATTCAGGCCTGTGATAATATCGAAGCAGCTTCTGTGTAGGGGTGGATTCGTCACCAGGCGATTCTTCCAACGGTGCCTTGCCAATGAAGACATAGCCTGTGATGTGGATGAAATCTTATGGCCTGATCCAGCCAGACGGAGAGATGATGAATAGCTACAGTATTCTTGTTGCTTTTACAGTAGTTTTTCTTCAGAGTCAAAGTGTATGTACTTCATGCAGTAATTTGTATTTGTCTACAGATATTATTTGTTTCATTGATTTCATTGTTGGTTGATTACTGTAACTGATTATGGTAAGAAATACTGTAAGTATTGAAATAAATACTTGAAATATTCAGTCTGCAGCATCAGTGTTGTGCAGTGCTTGGTAAGTTTTTAGTAGGCCTATTTGTGTATCTTCTCCCTATATCTCAAACCAATCATGAAGAATGTTTTGGGTTTGTCACCATTTTTTATTTTTTCATCTAAATTATCCCTTACATAACAATGTCTGGCCAAAAATCTAGCACATGCTATTTCCTAAAATTAGTTTTTTACAAATGTGTTTGTGTGAAAGTGTGAAACTGGCTGCAATAGTGTCTGATCATTTAGGACTGTGTTGGTTAAATGAAAACTAATAGCATTTTCACAAATGTATGTTTTGACTGTGTCATTTTGCAAACAATCTAGGAATTATGCAAATTGAGTGTGGTGTTTGGATAATTGTGATTTATAGTTTGAAAAAAAAGTGCGATTTTCAAAAGTGCGTGTAAACAATTTAAAAACTGTAATGGATTGCAACAGGTCATAAATTAATGATAACACATTTTTACTTCCTTTACACTGATCAAACCACTTGTCAATAACTGAGGGTGATGTATTATCCAAGGAAGGTGTATAAGCACATACTTAATTCCTAATCTGCAGAAATCTAAAGAAAATTGCTCTGGGTAAGTTTACATTTTTGTTACAATTGAGTAAATGATGCCAAAGCCCCATCAATGAAAAGTTCCCCTATAGTATGCACCCTCATTTCTCATCAAAAGTCCCATCCAACCTAGAAGATATAAATGATGGATTCCTAGCAATAGGAGTTAGAAATGAATGGTACTTTACCTTAAAATATTCTTTTATTTGTTTCAAGATATGAAATATATTCCTGATTACAATACTGCAATTGAAAGTAGAATGGTCCAGAGTCACAGGGGAAAGAATCACTGCTCCAGGATTGTAGTGATAACACTGATCACGATCTATCTGCAGCCAATGTGGAAGATCTATAGGATCATCCAACTACATTGAAATGAATCTCATGCGAGAAGCCCAAAAATAAAGATGAAAGTCTGGAAGTGCCAAACATCCCTCTTGTTAGGATTTACAGAGATGTGCCTTCTTGACTCTATGATTTTTATAGCCAAACATGAACCGAATAATCGGATCTAGATGTGTAAAGAAGGATTTAGGTAAAAAGATTGGGATATTCTGAAATAGATAAAATATCTGTGGCAGGAATATCATTTTAATTTCATTTATTCTGCCAAACGAAGAGTTCTCCAAAATGGTATATTATCTTGGTATTATCTTAATTTGGACATTAAAGGGGTAAAATTTAATTTAAGAGCGAAGAATATTTATTAGTAACTACAATTCCAAAATATGTAAATTTTTCCATTGTTATTTTAAATGGGGAAGACTGTATAGAAGACTGATCTTATGAGTTCACTTTTATTCAAATTCATTTTAAACCACCCAAAAATTACAAAAGTACTTAAGGTATAAAAACCATGAATAGCTGGGTCAGAATGGATGGTTTGATCAAGGGGTTCTACGGTCAATGCGAATAAGAGAGTTGAAAGGGGGCAGCCCTGCTTAATCCCTCTTTGAAGATTAAAGGTATTGGACTATATTTTATTGGTTAATACTTGAGCTGTTGAATTTTTATGTGGAATCTTAATCCAACCTATAAATTTGTCACCCACATAACATTTTTCTAGTACTGCAAATAGATAGTGTCACTCCACTTGATCAAAAGCTTTTTCAGCATCAAGGGAAATTATTACCAAACTATCTAGAGCTTTGGAGTGATGCATAATGTTACACAAGCGCCTAGTATGTTGTGAGGCATTCCTGCCTGGAATAAACCCATTCTGATCAGAATGAATTAGTCCACTAATTCATCTGCTAAATCTATTTTCAAGGGTCTTAGACAATATCTTCTGATCAACATTGAGAAGAGAAATCGGTCTGTATCCTTCAAACTCCTTTGGATTTTTACCTTTATTGGGAATAGCAGTTATAATTGCTTCATTGAATTTTGATGGTAGTCCATTCACTAGTGCCTGCGAGAATGTTTTGAGAAAGTAGGGAGAGGGAGTGTCACTAAATCTTTTATATAATTCAGAGGGTAAGCTATCTGGGCCTAGAGTTTTACCACTCTTTAAGGAATTTATAGTGCCTTTCAACTCTTCTAAAGATATATCCATATTAATGGAGACACTCTCTTTTGGGGAAAGAGGGGAGGTTGCATTTATTTAGAAATGTATCCATAGCTGTAAATCAATGCAGGGGTCCAAAGAATATAAAGTTGTGTAAAATTCCTTGAAGCATTCGTATCCTTAGACAAGTTACGTTGTACTCCAAAAAAAAATCTTGATTTACGCAACTGCCTCGCAAGTAATTTATGTGGTTTTTCCCCGAATTCAAAATATTTTTGTTTAACGAAAAGGAATGATTTGCTTAATTTAGTGGAAACTGTTTTATTATACTCAAATCTTAACTGTAGAATTTTTTTTTATGTTTCTAATCAAGGGTTTTGTGCGTTTTCATTATCTAAATGATTAATTAGTTTACCTAGCTCTAGAAATGTAGCTTTAAACCATTTATTTCTGGACCCCTGATAAGAGATAACGCATCATCTTTAAAAGGCTTTCGGTGTTTCCCAGAGTAGTCCTGGTGATTCTCATTATTGAGTCCTGGTGAGTCATTATTCTCAAAAAATATTCCCAATTGCGTTAAGCATGAAGTCGTAAAATGTAAGATCATTAACAATTTGGGGATCCACTCTTCACACAGGATGAGAGGATGACATATTATTGAAGACAAGTTCAAGTGTGACAGAAACATGATCTGAAATTAGTTTATCATGTATCTTATTGTTCAAGACATTCGAAATAAACTTGTTTTCTACCAGAAAATAATCAATGCGCGTATATACATTATGAAAGTGTGAGTGAAATCTATAATCTCTCTCAGTTTGATGAAAAAGTCTCCATATATCCACTAAATTGGAATTGTTAATAAATGCGTTTAAAAAATTATTTGCATTAGACTGTGGGGGTCTCTTAGGAGATGATTTATCCAGGTATGAATCTAAAAACGCAGTTAAAATCCCCCCCATAATGAGATTAGTGGTAGTGATTAATAAGATATGTTTGGTATGAGAGAGAAATCCAGGTCATCATAGTTCGGGGCATAGGCATTCAGAAGTAATGGGAAAAGAATGTATCTTGCAGACAAAATAAGATACAGACCCTCTTTGTCTGTTTTCAGGGTTTTAAGTTTAAATGGCACACCTTTTCGTATTAGGATAGCGACCCCTCCTGCTTTAACAGAGAAATTAGATTGATTTATATGCCCTATCCACTTGCATTTCAACTTGTCTTTAGAATCTGATTTTAGGTGCGTTTCCTGCAGAAAAATTGTATCCACTGAGAGCGATTTCAAATAAGATAGTACCTTACTTCTTTTAATGGGGTGGTTTAATCCTTTCACATTCCACGGAGCAAAACAAGACCTTGTCTGTTACTTGAAATTACAGTATTGCTTTGCATCATTAAGGACCTAATATATTGTTATCACCATGCATTTTACCCCCTTGAAGTGCTATAAACAGGCCACAACCCCTCCCATCCACAACCTTAAATAACAACCCCATCATCTGACCGACAAACTAAAACTTGTGGTGCGAGACGAAGTAATTACAAAATAACAAATATAGTGACAACAGTAATAATAAGAATAATAACAATCAAGTTAAATAGTCTAGAAAACACCTAGTATAAGTATTCTATACGTTAACCTTCGAACATCAGATCAACACAGCTCCACAATAGATATCTCAAAACAAATTATAAGAAAGGAAAAGAACAGTTACAGAATGGGTCAATGTTCACTTGGCATTACCAAAATAGTTTCCACCCAACGAATGATACACTGTACTTATCTCAGTTGCATGGCATCTTTCAGAACAGTCACCTGCTGCGTCCCAATTCGCATACTATCCGTCCTAAATAGTATTCGAAAACAGAATTAGTACGTCCCAAATCGTAGTATGTTGAAATGAGTGTTCCAAAGATACCCGGATGGTCTACTATTTCCGGTCAGAATCTGAAGTGCAGATCGATGCACACTCTAACGGCTAATATTGCCCACAACCCATTGCGGGAGGGAGGGAGGAGCTTTGAGATGATGCAAACATGGCGGCCGGATGCGGCAGCGGAGATGCGCCCTCAGTTTTTAAGTGTAAGAACTTAAACGTTTAGCGCTAATTAAAGTTATACTTTATTGTCTCATAATATTAATGGATTTGTGTTGTGCAAAATACTAATTATATTGGACATATAAGAATGAATGGAATGTAGAATGTTTGTTTAACTGTCGCGGTGTGCATAACTAGGCAACCACGTTCTCTTCCATTGCATGACGTCTTCGTAGTATGTCCCAGAACGTGCATACTCTTTTGCTACACACTCAAAAGTATGTACTTTTTCTTCAAAAAAAGAGTACATACTTTTAGGTCTTAGTATAAGTAGGCGAATTGGGACGCAGCAACCCTGTTCCGAAGCAGTTTTCTGCTAACTCAAAGGCCTTGTCAGGGTCTGTGATGTAGTGTTCCTTGCCTTTGTATGAGATCCTTAATTTTGCTGGGTATTGTAGTATGTACTTGACCCCAGGTTTGTCCCTCAGCAATTACCTTGCTCGTTTGAAAAGCACAAAGCATTTTACCACTGCTGGAGGATAATCCGTGAAGATGCTAATTCTTTGCCCCTTGAAAATGACTTTCTGCCTCTTGGCCACCTTCTGCATGATTTCTTCCATCTTGTGGATGTAGTGTAACCGAAGAACAAAAGCCTGTGGTGGTTCATCATCCCTGGGACAATTTTGCAATGCCTGGTGAGCACGTTCCACAAGCGGAAGATTATCTAACAACAATGCCTCCATGAGAAGTTGTGCGACAAAACCCCTTGGTTTCATTCCGGCTTCGTCCCCTTCTTTGATGTGCTGTATGCAGATGTTCTGTCTCCTACTATGTCCTTCAAGGTCCATGCATTTCTCTGTGAGCTGTTCTACCACCTGTTTTAGGTGCCCCACTTCTTGTTCAAGCTTGACAACAATATCTGAAGAAGTGGAAGCATATATCCTCATGGCATTGATCACAAAGACCCGTTGGATGTTTTCCTATGATGTCAAGTGTACTATTAAGGTTACTGTGCCAGATTCTCAGCCTGCATATTATTACTTGCTCTTTCATTTTGTTTCTCTACTTCTTAACATAAGTACTCTATTTAGGATTGAGTGTAAATATCTCCCTTTTATTGTGTTATCCCAACGCTGCTGCCATTTTTGATTTACCTTTCTCCACGCTAAGCCTTTCACCTCTGATTTTTAGAATTGAATTTTGATTTCAGCAATTCCTTTTGCCAATTTGTCAGCTTGATCATTTCCCAGAATACCTGAATATGCTGGGACCCACATGAATGTGATATTTTTCCCTTGCCTGACAATTCTTGAATTCTTGAACATATTAGGTGTGTTCGACTTCATGCAGCTCTGCGCAGACCGATCGGTGGCTGACTTGAAGCAGTGCATGCCGGTTAGAAATTTTGTCCGACTTGATGCAGCGCCGACGCCACATGACTGTGACATATGCCATTAAAGTAGCGCGAGAGCAATTCGAGAGCAGCCGCAGGACTCAGCCAGCGCAGATTAGACTTGTTTGAGATGAGCAAAATCTGCGCAGAACCGATCACCGGTGATCAGCGCGTAATGCATGCCGGTTAGAAATGTGTCCGAGAGCGGTCCGCCTTGCTCTGATGTCATGCTGACGTATGTCAAAAAACTCTCGCGAGCGCAAGGCGCATGTGTCGGATTCTGCAGTCGCACGCAGTTGCTCTCCACCGACTGCGCTGATCAAAAGCATGATGGGAAACGACTTGCTGACGACACAACTTAATGCTCATTGGCTGCGATTGTCAACTGATATTTTTTTTCCCTTAATTCAAGAAGTCCATTACCTATAGCCTAATACTATTTACTTTTTCTATAGTACTTTATTAGTAATTAGTACATGTGCTTTATTTACCCTTTTATTTTTATTTTCTTTGTTTGAAGTCCTGTTTGTTGTAATTTTCTCTTTATTGTATTGTATGCTTGTGTTTATTTTTTACACGACATAAGTTTCAATAGATGCAAGTTGCAACATACCATTCTAGACCAGATATATTTATATCCCTACCATTTACTGAATAAGCCATTTTAAGTAATGAGCACTGTTCACCTTCGGTGATTCTCCTCATCATAACCATCTTCGTGTAAAAACATTGGTATTTCAATTGCATCCACTTCGTCTGCGATAAAGAACGCGAACGCGATCTCTTCCATTGCTGACGTTTGCAGTCCACAACACAGCGAGATTCAGGAAGTGTCCGGCTTGCCTGCACTTTTTTCACTCCTCCCCTCACTGCAGCCGCCTACTCTCACCTACATTTCAGGCGAGGCAAGGCGCATCTCAAACAAGCCTATTCTCAAGAGCAGCTGCATGAGCTCTGATGACGACACAACTGATCCACGATTGGCCGAATTCACTGACGACACCGATGACGTGCGTTTCAAGTTTATTGCGACGACTTCAGTTCCAGAAATTCTCATATATGGACTTTTAAAACAGTTCCAATACGTTTTTATGTCGTTTTCATCTTATAAATCATATTTATTAAATATTGTTTTACTGTATTTACTTTATTGTTAATATAGGGGTTGTGTATGTTTATTTTGCATGACTTTATTTTTCATACAGACCTTTTACAGTATTCAGCTGCATAAAGTATTCAAATGAGCATTTTAATAACTCAAATGTTCATCTTAAAAACATACAATCTAATGTGGTCATAAATGTAAGCTCCTATACAAATGATGCATAATACATTATTTTTCTGTATATGAAAATGAATAGTATTTTGTCTCAAATGTTAAAAAGAGCTCAGTTGGAGGGTATAGTTTTTTGTTTTTTTTTATAGGTTGCTTTTATCATTTTGTATTAGCAGAAACATGTCAAACTGCTAAAGTATATATCCAATATGTTATCTTGTTTTGGAAGACACCCTTCCTCCATGGCAGCGACTGAAGAAGAGGCGGAGAAGGTCCTTCGAAAAAAGATGGAGACCAGCTTGGGAACAATTGTGGAGGAGCTGAAGAAAATGGGGAAAAAGACAAGAGAAAATTATGAATCTATTACAGAACCCACATGAACCTCAATAAAATTATAATGTCATGATGTTTTCTCTTTTGATTTACACCTTTCCCCAAAATGTCCACTATGTATTTTTTTTTTATGTTCCCAAAGAACACAATTTCTAATGACACTCATTTTGTTCAATAAAATTAATTTCTTTATTTCAACACAAAATCTGTTTTTTATCATTTGTTGAATATTTCTGTACATTCAAATCTTTACTTTCCAGTTTTTTTTAGTTTTTTGTATTAGATCTGGCCACAAATCTGGTCTCTATAATGACATGCATTAGTGTTGTGGGGTTGCTGGGGGTGTGGTTCATCAACACCATCATCTACCACAACAACTTGATCACTGGGCTCTAAACAAAGATTATGCGAAATGCAGCAGGCTGAGACCGCTGAACTGATATTGGAAATGCTTCTCATTTGCAGGCAATGGAGACTCCTAAACTTAGATTTTAGAATGCCAAATGCACGCTCAATGACCACGCGAGCTGCATTGAGCTTTCTGTTAAAAGTATCTTTACCTAGCAGACAAGTGGCCATTGTCTCTATAAGGCCTCATAAATTGAGGCAACAAAGGGTAGGCAGAATCTCCAATTATGTGCATTCCCTGTGGAACAAGGGAATGAGGATCTTCTTCAAGAACACGACAAACTTCTGTGAAGCGAAATGCTCTGGCATCATGCCAACTCCCAGTGTGACCCACACTGATGTGACAGAAGTGCCGCTGACTGTCACAAAACCCAGTTAAATTTACAGAATAAAACTGTTTCCTATTCATGTATGCTAGGGGATTATCACAGTGGGGTCTCATTATAGGAATGTGACACCCATCCACTGCACATACAGTGTTGGGGAAACCTGCTGCGTCAAACCCTAACTTTTACATCTCCAGCCTTTGACCTCTGGGCCAGGAAATGTAGTGGGCCATGTATGTGTTCACATTGCAACAAAACTCATGGAGATGCTTGGCAAGTGTGGATTTTGACATGTTGAATCTATCTGCCACCCCACGATATGACTCCTGATTCGCCAATGTCCAAAGGCAGGCAATAACACTGTTTGTGAGTGGCAGTTTGGTCTGTTGTAAATTCATATAAACAGGACCAAGGGTAGTAATGACATCCTGCAAAGGTAGAAAAATAGGTTATCAAGACAACATGCTAACACTTGTAATAGTTCGATGAATTTTATATTAACCAGTACAAACCTCCACTTGTTCTTTGGAAAGCCTGAAATGACCTCTAAATTCTGAGGGACTGTAGAGAGGGACAACATCCTCCACAAAATATAAGAACAAGAGAAATTGTACTCACTATATACATGTAGCCTAACTGAACACACATGTAGTCAAACATTTATTATCAGTGTTTTATGTTGAATTGGGATTTTACTCAAATAATTAGTGTATACAGAAGTATTAAAATTGGAGTTAAACTCCTTTATTTCTTTGTCAGAATGAGTAATTCTCTATTTAAACAAAAAATAATAATAATTATTATTTTTAAAAGGCAAGCAACAGTAGCTATTGATTACAAAATCCACCCATTACATTAGTAATACATTGCAAAGACTTTAGTCTTTCGATACAGTATTTTTATTCAACATATAATTTTCAGATTCTAGGTATAGTAACTTTAAAACTAAATTGATAATGTGTCTATAATTTGTTTAAAAAGATACTTCTTACATTTAACCTTTACTCACCTTCGTTGCTCATCGTGCTCAATGTCATGCAAAAATAATGGAATTTCTATCGCTTCCAGCTCGTCTGCGATAAAGCAAGCAAACGCCACGTGATCTGCCAAACTACGCAGCCACAACGTGTCCGGCTCAAGCGTGCCGCACAAGCCCTCAAAAGTGAAGCCAAAACGTCTCGATCGCCCCCCAGAGGCCGGTCCTAGTATAGGTCATAAACCCCGCCTCCCCATGTTATTCAACGGGACGTGAGACCAACTAAACAATTAAATTACACTTCACATATCTTTTTTCCAAAGACAGTTTCTGTCATTTACTGTAGTTTTTATCACGCTGATGTAATTTCAAGTGTTTGTTTTTAAAATAAGTTTGTTTTTAGTTAGTTATTTGATGCTATAAAAACGGTGCTGTTACGTCATGATTGACAGCTGTGATTGACAGGTTCTCTGAGCGAAGTAGTCACTGAAGCACCAACGGACTTTTTTTCGGGATATTCGGAGGATTGAGGAGATTGGAGCTTTAAATTACATATCTAAATTTCTATAATTAATTATTTCACACCGACATAATGGGTTGTTCTGCAGTAGAATGTGCTAACCGATCTGGCAGGGGCGTGTGCTTGCGATTGATTCTGCGAGAGTGAGGGCGGGGCCTTGTTTTCGCGGCTTTACTTCCTGCTCACTACTGCGCATGACTGGTCCCGAAAACGCAAGTGCGCAGACTCAAGTTCCAAGATGTCAGCGCCATATCGGGACACTGGCGGCTTCAGTTCTCTCCGATGGAAAAGAGCGAAGGGGCGTCGTCCATCTTTTTTTACAGTCTATGGTCCGGCTTCAAATCTCCGTTTGCAGCTCCTCCCCGCCTGCACGCGGCAACTCTCGCCGATCGGATGCATCCAGCCGCAGCCGATGTCGAACACACCTCTAATCTTTGAAATTAGTTTACTTCCTGGTCTGGTCATGTGCCTTAGTCATGTGGTTTCCTATTTCCCTCATGTTTTATGTGTCTTGTCTTTTCATTGGTTCATGTGTACTGTATGTTAGTCTTGTTGTCAGTTCTAGTTTGGTCATTGGTTCTTGGTTTATTAATCTTTACCTCTTGTTTATTAGCTCTGTCTTGTCATTTGTTATCTTGTTATTGTTTTACCCAATGGCTGTATATTTAAACCCTCATGTATGCTATTGTCCTTCATTAGGTATTGTTTGTGTAATGTTGGTTCAAAAGTTAAGTCAAGACTGTTGACTGTTTTTTGTTTCATGTACTGGAATACATTCATTTGATTAAACTACACTTGGGTTCTCACCTCAAAAAACTGCAGAAGTTCAACCAGCTGATGAAGCAAGAGGCTGGCTTCAGCCTAGACATGGATGAGCAACTCAAGATCTTCATTGATTTAGTTTTTGAGAAAGCCATCAGTTGACCTGAGGTGCACTTCTCTTTGACCTATGCCAGAGAAGTCTGGCCAAGGTGAGTCATATGTGACATAACATTGAGTCTGTCTTGAAATGCACATCTACGGTATATAATTACAGTGTGATTTATGAAAGAAAAGTTATGAGAGGAGTGCTGCAGCTCGAGTGTCTGATAGAAACACAGATCACAGCTCGGTGATATATCTCCATTTCATCCTTAATTAAAGTTCATATAATACGGGAGCGTGCCATGTAAATAAACACAAACTCCAAAACTGTCATTCTCTGTGCAGTCAGAGCCGCTACAACTAGTGCAGAAGAGACCCAATCTGAGCGGGAGATTTAAAGTTCCGCCGGCTGATGCACACTCTAATACGGAGACACTCGTCTCTCACCCCCGCAGTCTGCAGCTCGAAACGTCATCATCATGAGATCATCATGATAAGTTCAATCTTGAGTGAAAAATAACACTAAAATTACAACAATAATATATATATATATATATATATATATATATATATATATATATATATATATATATATTGGTTTTGGATAGACAAGATTGACAAATGCTTATCAATAATACTCTTATGGCTAAAATATCAATATGACTAAATGTTACTAAAATATGACTAAAATGTCAACAGTTTTCATTGACTAAAACTACATAAAAAATGCCCAGACTTTGTCAAACAAAACGACTAAAAACAAAAAATAGAAATAGGATAAGTTTGACTAAATATAATAAAAACTAAAAAGGAAATTTGACACAGGATTAGGACTATGGCTAATTTAAAAAACAGCTGACAAAATTAACACTAGTATTCAGTTGCCAGGTCATTAGTAGTGTATTAATGCAAATCGTGGAGCATCCATGCTAACCATGTGCTCGGCCTCTACCCATGCTAACCATGTGCTCGGCCCCACTGAACTCATGACAAACTATTAATAAAGTGAAAAGAACTGCTTTCAACACAAACAACTCATTAGTATTCCAGTGTTTATACTTAATCCGGAAGTGTGTTTTGTGCATTTTGTTGCCCAGTTACCTGAAAAGAAGTATATATTTAAAAGAAGAGTGCTGATGTCATGGCTTCTCATCACTGTATTTACTACGAATGAAGCACATCATCGGCGCACACTCAACTGAAGCGTGCGATGACGTCATGACGCAGGTATGTCAAATGAAAATAATTAATTTACTAAATGCACATAACACTCTTTTTTTTAAATAAAGCACAAATAGGAAATCTAACAATATTTTTAGCAGTATTAGAAAAATAACTGTAAAGACTTCACAAGGAGGACACGGGAACAGGGTTCAACACAAAGGTAAGGCTCTTTAATTACGGGTTGCAGACAGACAGGGGTAGTGCAAAAACGTGCATGTGTTATACATAAACTCTTTATTGCCAACACTGGACTGGCATCTCTCTCGACCGGAGGCACTGGTGCTCTTTTATGCCGCTCTCCCCATACTCACTGAATTTAGAGACAGGTGTTAGACATAATTTAGCTCAGGTGCAAGCGCCCTTACCGCTTTCTCCCTTCGGACGGGCGCTTGACCACGCCCCCGCTGCCACATACCCCCACCGCCCGACTCAGGCCGGGGCATCATCCGGCCTGCCTACCACTCCCCCCCCATTTCTGGAGAGGAAGTCGGCGACAGCCATCTGCACCCCCAGTCTGTGGACCACCTCGAACTTAAAAGGCTGGAGAGCCAGATACCAACGGGTGATCCGGGCGTTAGTATCCTTCATGCGGTGGAGCCACTGCAGTGGGGCGTGATCCGAGCAGAGAGTGAAGGCCCGCCCCAGCAGGTAGTAGCGGAGTGTGAGGACCGCCCACTTGATGGCCAGACACTCCTTCTCTACAGTGCTGTACTTCGTTTCCCTTAAGGAGAGCTTCCGACTAATGTACAGCACCGGGCGCTCCTCCCCCTCCACCACCTGCGAGAGTACGGGCCCCAGCCCTCTGTCTGAAGCGTCCGTCTGTAATAAGAAAGGGAGAGAGAAGTTAGGTGAATACAAGAGCGGCCCTCCACAGAGTGCGGCTTTAACTCGTGTAAATGCCTGTTGGCACTGCTCCGACCATTGGACCGGATCTGGAGCCCCCTTTTTAGTGAGGTCAGTCAGCGGGCTGGTGACATCCGAATAATTAGGCACAAATCTTCTATAATAGCCGGCCAGCCCCAGGAACTGCCTCACCCCCTTTTTGGTCTTAGGTCTAGGGCAAGTCGCAATCGCCGTGGTCTTATCAATTTGGGGACGCACCTGGCCATGACCCAAGTGGAACCCCAGATACCGTACCTCGACACGCCCAATCGCGCACTTCTTGGGGTTTGCTGTGAGTCCAGCCCGCCGCAGTGACTTCAAGACCGCCCTCAGATGTTATATATGCCGCTGCCAATCATTACTATAGATAATGATGTCATCTAAATAGGCAGCGGCGTAAGTGGAGTGCGGGCGGAGGATACGGTCCATCAGACGCTGGAACGTGGCTGGGGCCACGAACAAACCGAACGGAAGTGTCACAAATTGGTGTAATCCGAACAGCGTGGTGAAGTTTTCTCACGGGAAATTGGTGTCAAGGGGATCTGCCAATAACCCTTTGTCAAATCCAATGTCGAATAAAAGCGAGCAGTACCTAACCGATCGAGCAGTTCATCAACCCGAGGCATTGGGTACGCGTCAAATTTAGACACCGCATTGACTTTTCTGTAGTCCACACAGAACCGCACAGACCCGTCACTCTTGGGAACAAGAACGACCGGGCTGGACCAGTCGCTGTGGGACTCTTCTATTACTCCCATATCAAGCATCGACAATTTTCATTTTATGCTCGGGGAGGCGATAAGGGTGGCTACGCACGACCACCCCCGGCTCGGTCTCGATGTGGTGTTCGATGACATTTGTGCGACCCGGTAGAGGAGAAAACATGTCTGCAAACTCTTCTTGCAACCTCTGATCGCTGGCACGGGGAGAGGTGGTCTCCACAAATGACCGGGGCATTGTGATCGGGCTTTAGATTTACCTCCGGTCCGAGCTCCGCCCTCTCTGGAACCACCGTGGCCAATGACACAGGGACCGCCTCCCTCCATAATTTGAGGAGATTGAGGTGGTATATTTGACGCGCGTCCCTCCTATCGGTTCGCTTAACCTCATAATCGAGATCCCCCACTCGACGTGTGACCTCAAAGGGTCCTTGCCACTTAGCGAGTAATTTGGAGCTCGATGTGGGGAGCAATACAAGAACTTTATCTCCCGGTGCAATCTCCCTTAGCTGTGTTCCCCTGTCATACAGTCGGCATTGACGTTCTTGGGCCCGGAGCAAATTCTCCTGTGTTAGTTTCCCCAAAGTGTGGAGTTTTGCTCTGAGGTCAAGGACGTACTGGATTTCATTTTTGCTATTCGAAGATCCCTCCTCCCAGCCTTCTCATGTAACATCTAAGACACCGCGTGGGCGTCGCCCATACAGTAGCTCAAACGGAGAGAAGCCGGTTGAGGCTTGCGGGACCTCTCGCACTGCAAACAACAGGGGATCGAGCCATCTGTCCCAGATTTTAGCATCCTCGTGTACGAACTTACGAATCATGTTCTTGAGCGTTCTGTTAAAACGTTCCACTAGGCCATCTGTCTGCGGATGGTACACGCTAGTGCGAATCGATTTAATGCCCAAGAGATCGTAAAGTTCGCGAAGTGTGCGTGACATAAATGTTGTGCCTTGGTTGGTGAGGATTTCTTTTGGAATCCCCACCCGGGAGATTATTTTGAAGAGTGCCCCAGCAACACTACGTGCTGAGATGTTGCCTAGAGGCACTGCTTCCGGATATCGAGTTGCGTAATCCACTAGGACTAACACAAAACGATGTCCCCGTGCTGTCCGTTCTAATGGCCCGACGAGGTCCATTCCAATTCTTTCGAAGGGAACCTCGATTAATGGAAGAGGGCGCAATGGCGCTTTTGGGGTGGCCGGTGGGTTTACCAGCTGGCATTCACGGCACGCCGCACACCACCTGCGGACGTCGCCGGTAATGCCCGGCCAATAAAAACGGGCTATTAGACGGAGAAGTGTTTTCCTTTCTCCTAGATGACCCGCCATGGGATTATAATGAGCCGCCTGGAATAACATTTCGCAGCGGCTCCGTGGAATCAATAACTGTGTAACTTTTCTTTTGTTTGAGTGTCCTGCGTCACTCTATACAATCGGTTATTTATAATCGCAAAATAGGGGTATGCGAGAGCGATGTCCGGCTGAAGACGCTGACCATCAATCGTCTTCACCTGATCGAAGGCGTGTTTAAGGGTTTCATCCCGCGACTGCTCCAAATGGAAATCCACGTCAGGTAATTCCCTACGAAGGGGAGGAGTGGAGGGCCCGCCCCTTCCCTCGTCATCCTGATTAGGAACAGTTGAGGATGGCCCCGGCTCCACCTCCCCTGCCAAATCATCGCGCATCTCCCTATTTTAGTGCAGGACCCATCCGTGCATATTCCCCCCAACACATACCTAAATACAG
Source organism: Moxostoma hubbsi (assembly GCA_032164185.1). Taxonomy (NCBI): domain Eukaryota; kingdom Metazoa; phylum Chordata; class Actinopteri; order Cypriniformes; family Catostomidae; genus Moxostoma; species Moxostoma hubbsi. Next base: position 32,269,769 of record JAVLUX010000032.1, read on the forward strand.
GCCAATCGGTCCCCAAGATTGGGGTCCCCCGAAACCAGGGAAGAAGGAGGGATGCACATCGCAGAGTCCTCGACTCTGCCGTCCACCCAGGGGAGCGCCACTGCCTTCTGCCGGGTGACGGAGTAGCCCGACCGCCCAGATGCGGGGAACGGCCGCCGTCGGCGGGGCGAGTGGGGACTGAATTCCCCGAACGCCTGGAGTTAAGGAGCCGCTGCCGGGGGCGGAGAAGGCCCTGCTGTCCCCAGAGACGTGGAGGGGTCGAGGGAAGACCGCCGTCCGCAGGGGAGGAGGGAAGTAACTCCCAGACTGCCCGGAGGGGTAGGGCCGCTGCCAGGGGTGGTGGAATGTCCCCACACGTCGCCAGGAAAGCGGAGGGGTGTTCTATCTGCTGGGGGTTGGAGGTTGACTCCGGTTCGCCCGGAGAGGAGCGGCTGTCGTCCGCCGGAGAGTGTAGAGGAGTGTGCGAGGACCACTCGATCGTACATCAGAGAACTTGTGAGCGAGCTTTTTCTCTCTCTCCTCTCTCACTCGCTCTTTCGCACCGTGTTGGCCTTTTTCCTCGCCTATTTTTTTTTTTGTGTTGTTGTTGTTTTCCCCTCCTGTCTCCACCCAGGTCGAGGAAGGCGGGGATAACCAGCCGGCAGATGGGCGCAAGGCACGCCCCTCCCCAGCGATGGGGGGGAGTGTAAGTCAGGCCGGTGGCACCCCGGCCTGAGGTAACGCCGGGAGGAGTGTGGAGTGGAGGGGGGCGGGGCCGGGCTGGAATGTCACACGCCCGGTCCCCAATAGGCCTGATGAGGTGTGCGAGTGATAAAGGTGGCCGGTGATGACAGTTCGAGAGAGAGAGAGCAATCCCGGACATGTCCGTTGTGTGTCTGTGCTTTTGTTTTAAGTTCTTCAGACAGTGCTGCACATATATGTATATTTAACTTATCAATAAAAACACATCAGATCGGGGCGGAATGTCCATCTGGGCCGGTGGTTCGGCTGCGTAACGTGCCGAATGGGCCACGATAAGCAACAATGAGCCACCGCGTTATGCAGAACGGACCACAACACAGCGATGGGCCAGTTGCCATGTAAAATCACGGGCCGATTTCTCTTCCCAGTCCAGCCCTGCCTTTGGGCACATGTGACAGTCTTATCTCTTATAATACAGTTTCTCGTACAGTTAAACACAGTAATCGCGTGTCTGGATGGTGAAATGCATATGGTAATTGTATGCAGATGAAGATATACATAGTAAAACAGGCATTGTATACTCCATATATGGTTATTTTGGGGAGGAGACGGGGTGGAGAATGAATCACGTGCATGTAAGCACAATCTTCTGCTAGCTGGGATTTATTAAGGGAACAATGCGCAGGTTCTGGCATATGTACGGTTATAGAAATCTGAATTCTTTTGTGCATACCTAAATCTGATTTTTGTGCTTCGGTATACTTTAGGAAGAAATCTATGCAGTGTTTTATGCATGAGGCCCCTGGGCTGTGTTTCTCAAAAGTATTGTAAGCCTAAGTAGATCCTAGAAACCATTGGTGGAAATTGTTTCTACAATCAACTTTAGCTTGCAATGCTTTTGGGATACGCAGCCCTGCTGGACATTACAATAGCAAACTTGAGCTCAGGATTAGACCAGTATGTTTGTGGGTTAATCTGTATCTCAGCTGAAAAACAGCACAGTACATGTTGTCAAGATTATGAATCAGTTCTGTTATCTTTTAACTTTCAGTTAAAAATGGATTGGTACATAAGCCAACTGGTGAGGGTGGTCATGGAGCGAAAGATGTCCTCTTGAATTCGTTGCTGCGGGAGGTCATGGACTTGTTACTAGTAAGTTGTTTATGTTTTTGATTGTGTATGTGGGTTTTGCTGGTGAAAAGGCTATGCTGGTCCAACAGCTAGACCAGCACCAAACCAGCATTAACCAGCTTACACCAGCATGGGAATTGCATACTGGTTAAGATGGATTTTTTTATCATGTACGTTTTGTCTTAATGTTGTTCTCTTCTCCTATCAGTTTAGTTGGGTCTTTTCAGAGGGCTGATCTGTGTCCCAAGACTATCAAGGAGATACACAAGGAGGCCAAGATGGAGGAGCAGAGGGAGCAGTAGTCTGTACTTAACTGCTGTTCAAAAGACAATAGAGTAGACTTAGTAAGATTAAATCTGCCCAGTCCGACAAAGTTGAAACTGTGGAGAAAGCTGAATCTTCAAGCTCCTCAACTCAGTCCATAATAGTCAAACCAGAGAGCTCTCCACTTCACCTGTCCAGCAAAGGCAGCAGTGGAGGCAGCAGAACCATCAAGCCCAGCAGCTGACCCCATTGCGACAGTACCATAGAGCTCAGAGGAGTTCTCACCTCTTAGTGTCTCCACATCCTCTTTCCTGCATGAAGAGGCGGCAGCACTGGAGGCAGGACCTTCAAGGCCAGCTACTGTGGCCATCACACTAGGGCGTATCGTACGTACCTGAACTTTGGCCATACATTCTCCATCTCGCTGTACAAGCCGAGATTCTCTGTGTTCCACCGAGCTCAGATCTGAAGGAAACCGCTGAGCAATCTGCGCCTCACCCTTTTGCCTTCAGGTGTGAAGAAGATTTCTCTTCCTTCTTCAACAGAGCGGCCAGAGCGAGGAAATGGCCTCCCATCATCACCCGAGCTTCGAGGAACTGAGTCAGAGTCAAATGGCGGATGAACACACATTCTGCCTGAATCCTCACGTGACTCAAGAGGTTTCCATCTAGGCAGATATAGATTATTATAGTGTGTTATTCTTGTGTATCAAGGTTATTTCTTGTACAGTTTACGGACCACCGAGTCCGTCCTTTGCTGCTAATAATACTCAAGATATTACTGTAACTTGTCATCCAACCACGTTTGGGCTGTTTGTGCATTTCCGACATCGTGGTTGAGACAGGCACACTGAGTTTATCCATTAAAGAACCAACGACCACAGCGGACTGATTACAAGCCATTCACAGCATCTCTGAGTGATAGAACTAATGGTTGCCGTCTCTCCCACGATCGCTAAACCAGCTTCGGTGCAATCACCCTGTTCGAGCTCTCTCGTACTAACCACACACACATGACCCCTCACAAACATACCCGCACACACATTTGGTGAATAGATAACTTGGCGATAGAGCCCAGCTTTATCCCTAAGTTATCGTACCAGCGGAGACGCGTGTTAAACGGGCAGACACCATTAACCAGCCTCTCCGCCCACATTTGTGGCCACATGCTCTGACATGACACACTCCACCAAAGCTATGCCTGCCATTTTGTGCAAGCATACGGCACATTCATACGAGCAGACAGAGAAGTAAGTTTGAAGTACGTTTGGAGCACAAGAAATAGAAATAAACCTTGTGTAAATTGTCAGCTTTATGCTAAGCTAAAATGCTATTTCTAGCCATTTTACATGCATGTTTGTGCAAATCATTTTACACCAGACTACTTTGTGAATGAGTGTCAATATAAAGCAGGATTTTCAAATTATTTTATTCTCACGAATGGATTAGTACCAACTGTTCGTGTTCCAGCTTTATATCCTGAAGATGTTAGTATCACACTTGATATTTTGTGAATATTTGCAAATCGCCTTTCCGAATGTGCTTGTTAGCTGATTCCACGGCTAATGCAGCTAAAGTTACCATTGTCTCATGGAGACCAGATATACATATTCATACATATATGGCTGAACTCCGGTATTTACGCTGTCAGTCATATTGGTTCTGATTTGTTGTTGCTGTAGTATCTGAGGCACAGCTGTAAAGGCACAGCCCTCTTCCAGAATGGGGGCAGGGAGCAGCAGCTCATTTGCATTTAGAGACACACACAAAATCAGCATGTTTTTGATTCCATCCAAAAGGAGGTATTTATAACATGGTATAATAAATGATCCGTGGGTTATTTTGTGCTGAAACTTTATACACATTCTGGGGACACCTGAGACTTATATTACATCTTGTAAAATGGGGCATAATTTTTCTCCTTTAAAGTGTGTTGCAGTATTTCTTAGTAATGGAGGTAGAATAAAGATTGTCAGGGCCCAATTTAATCTAATATACTGTATATATACAATGTAAAGAAATTTTTTTCAATACATTTTTTTATATGGGGAATAAGGGTAAAATATAGCTATATTGGGCCTTATGATCTTAACAATTATGCCATGTTACACCAATTAAAGACATTCAGTTTTTAATCTAAGTGGAGCTGTGACTAGAATGTGACTGTGGAGCTGTAATTTACCTTGGCTGTGGGACCATGGCAGACCCAGATGGTGATGGGGTAACTGTGACAGCAGGACTGTGACGCTGTGGTGAACCTGAAGTGGATATAGTTGTGGTGGACCATGACTTCAGTTATTAATTATATAAATATAAATAATAAGTAATAATAATAATAATTATTATTATTATTATTACTGGGATAGTTGTTTTTGCTCATAATAAACAATATTTCCAATTCAAATCAATTTTAGTTTAAAAATTTAAAAGTTATTATGTAGACTAATATATATTTTTCTATGCACTTTATTACATATAACAGATAATATGTTAATTTTAAATAACAAATGAATATTTTATGTATAATTTATAAGAGGAAAAATCATAAAATATTCTGTCAGTCATTCAGTGGTCTCTAGAAAGTTCTGCCCTCTTCTTGCCCCATCTTTACACGGTAAGAACCGCCTTTTCAATGTCGTTCAAATTCGTCTAATCTGATTGGTCGACAGGAAGATGTGGGCGGCTCCTGTAGCTAGGAAACAGTCGGGTCAACTCACCGGTGATAGCGTGACTTCTAGCATCACGTTTCATTTCTATTTTTCTGTCTTAGTTTGATCGGTAATAGCTAGTGAATATGGGTGATGATGAAGAGAAATTCGACGGGATGTTGCTCGCTATGGCTCAGCAGCATGAAGGCGGAGTGCAGGAGGTAAACATGACTGCATCAACACATGCTAGCAGTCTTGCTAACTCGTGCATGTTAGCTCAGTCCAGTAGAAAACAGCGTTTATATTTACATTAATTACTGGACGATTGGGTGTTTATTAATATTTGTCTTGATATGACAACACATCACTATATTATTATTGCTTGCTGCTCAAATGTACTATCTGGTGCTAGAATGTTCCAGTGTGGAGGCCATGGCTCAGAACTTGTCAGCATTTTCCGGCTTTACAGGCAATAGCATATCATTTGGCACGTGTAGATCTAGCTGTCGTGCTCAAAAATGCTGTCTAGGTAGGCAGCTTAGTAGGTTTTGATTCACAGCACTTGTGTATTTGTTAATGTGCCGTGTATTTGTTCATTAAGAGTGAATTAAATTGGCCATTCAGACCAATTAACCTGAATTCTGTTACACATGATTCCAGTGCAATTTATGTGATCTGTTGTTGTGATATCCCTTTCTTATTTCATTATTTTACTCTTGGCATCCTCTCATGCTATTCTCAATTTCTGCATTATTGTTTGCAGTTGGTGAACACCTTCTTCAGCTTTCTCCGCAGAAAAACAGATTTCTTCTCCGGAGGAGAGCCAGGAGCTCCAGAAAAGGTACAGTGAGAGCAGATTATCCGTAAAGCTGTCACTCTTCCATGCCAGATGTACTTTTGTGAGAATATACTGTAGATTAGAACACAAATGTCCTGTCTGGTGTACTGACACTTGGAGATTTTATTGACTAAAGTGACGTCCTCTTTACAATAGAAACATTTGAGTGTTATTTTTTCTTCTTGTATCTTAAAAGAACAGTTCACTCAGAAATAATTGCATCATTCAACCCCATTTGACTTTTATTTTTCCTTGAACACAACAGGAGATGTTTTCAAGAATGCTAATGCTGCTCTTTTCATGTCATTAAAATAATCCATAGGTCTTGTGCTCTATATTCCAAATTTTCAGAAGGTTTACGGAAGCTCTACAGGCTCATCTGTTTGACTGATTCAGTTTGCCAGTAATTCAGTTTTTATTTGCCTTGTCACAATTTGCACTGGCCACAAAGATGATGAATATGATACAAATATGTAAATGTTTATAGCAACCTTAGCCACAGTCAAGTCACTATATATATATATATATATATATATATATATATATATATATATATATATATTAATTGAGAAATATTATTTCGCAAGAACTTTTCATCTGCACATGATCTTTTGGACAACATCCCATTTAATTACTGATGTGATTTCTTTTGACGTTTTTTTTTTCAAGCTGGTTAAAGAAGCGTTTGCCCATCACAATCAGCTCGCCCTCAAAGTCCACAAGGAGAAAAAGTCCAGACAGGAGAAGGAGAAGAAAGAGAAGGCTGAAAGAGCTGCCAAACTGAAGGAAGAGGAGAAGAAGAGGAAACATGAAGCGGACGAGCCCAGAATCAAAGAAATCACAGATGAAGAGGCTGAGAGACTGCAATCACAGTTAAATCAAGTGAGAGAATATTTTAACCATCATCTTTAGAGGTTTTCTTAATGTGTAGCCTGTTTTTGCAGGGTGTATGTACCATGCGATCATTGCGATTTAGATATGTCCTCTGGTAGAGTTTTTGTTATACCATTTAGAGGTGTTTTTAGGCACAATGTAAAATCACCTTAATACAATTGCATTAGTAAATCATTTAATTGATGTACTGTTGCAGGCGTGTTTATATCTGCTGCCAATTCACACTGCCCCAACAAACTGTCAGTGTGTTCACCCTGTTGATGTTTGCACAGTTGCACATTGGCACAGTATGACAATGACAATTATGTTTCCCAACAATTAAAAACCAACTGCTTTCAACTGCCAACTTTAGAATGTTTAGAATAGGTTGAGACTATGGCTGCGTCCGAAACCAGGAAAATGCTGCTTCCTGAGGCTGTAGAAGGAGGTAGGAAGGGATCAAGGCATGTCCGAATACAATGTTCATGTCACATCCTGTCTACTGAGATACCTTCATCTGATCGATTTTTGAAGGCAACATAGATGTATCCTTCGCTGCCTATGAAATCCCATAATCCTGTGCGTGAGGAACCACGGCTTTTGAGCTGCAGAAAACAATGGCGGCCGAAGAGGCGGTTAATAGCTTGTTTGTGAATAACAATATTTATATTGTGTCCAAGTTCAAAATAACAAAAGAAAATTACAAAAGGAGATGTAGAAGTTTTCATTTAAAAATTTAAATCACTGGATTAAAAAAAAAAAAAAAAGACTAAAAATAATCTTTTGAATTTCCAGGAAAATAACTATTGTGGTACATACTGTTACTGTAATGAATTGCACATACCGTGATTCAAGAGGGTCATGCCACTACCGCCCTCCCCATTCCTTATTTATAATCAAATATCTACATATTAAACCACATTTGATAGTCTGAAGGAAATCATAAAAATGTCTGCTTTTTCTCCATTTCTCAACAGACACAAAAAGAGGAAATGAAAGATTCAGAAGCAGCTGAGACTGAGAAGGCAGTTAAAAAGGGGGTAAGTGAGGGTTTTCTTCAGCATTAAATACACCAGCTAGGACTGAAATGACGTGTTTCTGAGCCGCTCTAGATAACTGTTGCTCACTGATGTTTCCATCTTAGTCCGAATCTGAGGGAGAGGAGGATGAAAAGGACAAAGACAAGATTAAACCTAATGCTGGAAATGGAGCAGACCTGCAAAACTACAGGTGGACACAGACCTTGTCTGAAGTAGATGTGAGTGTTGTTTTCACTCTCTGATTGCACGTGTGATTGTGCATCCGCTATTAAGAATTGTACTGACAATGGATGAAGGAAGAAAACCATTCAAATGTGTATATACAGTAATGAAGTAAATATAAAAGTATATCTTGGCCTGTTAACACTATTTAAAAATCTTGCCCACAATAAGATCCCAAAATTATGCATCCCTATATACCTCTACTCACCGAGACCAACATTTCCTTTAGATAATATAACTGTAGATAATGCATGACAGAGACACTTCTTGGTTCTTAAGGCACACATGACCATCTGTCTCGCTAGCGCTATGGCACGTACTGGACCACAACCAGTGTGTTTTAAGTTTAGTATATGTAAAATACGTAAGGGATGGCTAGGTGTGTGTTGAACAATTTTAAATGCACGATGTGGAGGCAAAAACCACATTTAAATTAGAGATGCACTGATCGTCCGGCCAGGGACCAGAATCAGCCGGTATTTCGCATGCTCGGCCCGGACCGGTAACCGGCCAGTCAGTCTCACGTCTTTTCGATTCCGAGCCGGTCCGTTTTGTTGCCAGCAGCGCCGGCAATAACGTCACAGCCGCATGGAAACATGACATTGGCGTGGAAGATCTTCACTGTGATAACGTTCGGAACAACAAACCTAATTAGACTCTTAAAACACCCTCACCCAGCTGAAAATACCACTTTACAAAAGAAGCTACAAAAGTTAAACGGCTAAAGCTAGCTAGAGCTCTGAACCAGCCAGAAGTCAGCATCCTCTCCTATCTTTCCTTGGTATGAGAAGCGAAAAGACCAAAGGAATTACGAGGAAAATTATGGAATTCATGACCCTGGATGACCAGACGTTCTCCATAGAACTTCTCGCATCCACTGCCTGCGCAGATTTCAACAGAGCAGCTGGGTTTTGGTTGCCAGGTTGAGGTCACAAATTATTAGAAATGTGTATGGTGCGTCGATTGTGTGAGTAGGATGCGTTTCATACAAGATCTGGCAACTGGACAACCTTAGAATAATATATTGATGTGATTATTCATATAACGTGGTTTGGGCCATACAAATTACGGGAGTTTCCCGGGAGAAATAACCAAACGGAAGGGGGGTGGGAGATGGGTGTGAAATACGGGAGACTCCCGGGAAAAACGGGGGTGATTGACGAGGTATGGTTACAAGCCGATCCCGAAGCAGCAATCAGTTTTACCTCTGATATTTTGTATCTAACGTAAGCTTAATGTCAATGTTGAGAGTATTGGACACTTCAGTTATTTCTACCTCTTTCCAGTCACAGAGCACTTTATATACAGTATCAGAAGTCAGAGAAGATCCTGTAACTTACTTTGGGGGAAATTGTAATGTTTAATAATGTATTTTATTATGAAAATTAAATTTTGCATTGAAGAAAGGTAGATTTTGTTTGTATATGCGGTCAGTAGTTCTTAGAAAGAAAATCTGAAAAAAATCGGTATCGGCAGGTCACACTTGGCCAAGAAAATTGCAATCGGTGCATCTCCACTTAAAATCGTTTAACGTACACCTAGCCGTGGATTATCCCGCTTATACCATGGACACTTGCCAAAACTGATTAGTTACAGCTGTCATTGATTTTTTTTGCATTGCAAATTTTGATGGAAAGAGTTTTTAAAAAACAAAAATTTTTAATAAAAAATACTGGTTAATTTAATCTAAGGGTCGTTAGATCTACAGCTCTGCCTGTTCTAAATCAGACAGAGAAAAAGTAGTGCGACCACACACTTGGTCAAAACTGTGAATTTAAATACACAATCCAGTAATAACAATATCCACAGAACGTAGAGGGCTTGGCACACCAGAGAACATGTATTATTTAATTCATTATTAATGTCATTTTCACATTAATGTGGAAAAACCAATGTTACAAACATGGCAGTGACCGTATAAGTAGCATTTACTGTATAATAATGGGAAAACCATTGAAAACACTCTGCAACCTGCAGATTTTTACCTCTGATACATTGGTAGGGTATCCATCAAGGCTGCACGATTGACTGAATTAAGAGTGAAATCGCAATTTGTCCTTGCACGGTAGTGCTTCACTGCAAACAAGGCAGGTTTTTTCTTACCAAATTACGTAGGTTAGTGCAGGAACTCTGGAATTACTAACAACTCGTTTCAGGTGTTCGGAATCGGTTCTTTCTTTTGGGAGTAAATAACTCCATTTGTTGTTCACTTTGATTTTTTACATACACAATCAGATATGTAACACACTACATGAAAGGTAATATTTGAAAAACCATAATAGGTGCTTTTTAACAGATAATTAAAACCACAGCTTTGCTCATTGTCATCACTAAACTCTGTCTTGTCTGCTTGTGTGACAAAGCCTACTGTCAAGATCTGTCCATTTTCTTGATTGTGAATCTGGAATCGCCATTCCAGGGAGACATGCACTGTAGGCCTTTTTTTTTTCTGTTGGTCTCTTTGAGTTCAAGGGACTGTATGATAAAGGGTATAGCAGATGTTTGAATGACTAGTCTGTGTTATGGATAATAATGTAGAAATATAGCTTCAAGCGGCAATTATGGGGCCAAGCACCAGCATGGCAACCACTTCATAACACTAAGCACAACCAAAAGAGCGCATATGTTATACAAAGCAAACACACACCACATGACAAGTTGCCCCAGGACAGATTTGAACCTTGGGCTCTCATTTCACAGTTCATAGAACAAGCCACTGGTACAATCCACTGGACCACAGAGCCACAACATTGACAGTCACAAAGGGGAATACCAAGCAGATAATAAATCACAGCCAAGCACAAAAGTCACAGTAATCAACTTTTCAACAGAGATCAAATTCAGAATTTGATTGTTGAAATGTCCAGCAACCATTCAGGAAGCACGATACAAACACACCAGAACTTTCTACCACATGACTTTCAGAGTTGGGAATTTGAACCCTGGAACTTTTGCACTATAAACCAATGCTTAACCTACTGCACCACTAAGAGACATCAAGAGTTTAGAGTCAGCACACAAATGTGGGTTAATCGTTTGAACTATAGGTGGCGCTGTCTCCAAACTGTTTAAGTGTCATCGTTTAAATATTTTCATTAAGTATTATGCCCCTGTGTCAAGAGGCCATACATCCTCACACCTTCTGAGAGTTCAGTGACCCCACATCATCATAAATAGACCCAACTAATTATATTTAAACAAAACATCAATGCATTATGACTGCATAATAATATTTAGCGAGGTAAAGTTTAATTTAAGTTCAATATTTATTAATATCTGCTTATGGTTCATAGGCAATCGTCTAAAAATTCCACACTCTGTGCTAAAACATCACAGGTGTCCAAGTGTTCAATGCATCTGCCTTGGATGTTCTGTCTTAAACGCTTGTGTAAATAAAAATGACACATTCTAAAGATTGTGTATATATAACTTACACTTTAATGGGATTAATGAATAAATAATTATTTGGACATCTCCAAAGTTTAAGTGCTGTGGGTGGATATAACGGGTAAAGATGGGCAAGGTAATTAAATTTTAATTCCATAAATGAACTTAAACATAAACACAGACAGCGTCTGCTTGTGTCTCTCCTGAACAGGCATCTCCAGCTCCCCTTTATCTTTTGCTGGTTAGTTGACTCTGTGCTAGCTGTACACCCTAATGGCCCGGCCACGCCCTCCTCCTTGTCACAGTGGAACTTTCAGACAGTCCCTTATAAGCACTAGTTAATGAAAGCCTATAGGATCGTTTTTAGACATAATTCACCAACTACAACAAGCATTGACCATTTGAGTGCAATGTTTTATGCCTAAATTCTTTTTTTTTTTTTTTCCAATATGCTTTAAGTCCTCATGGGGCGTAGTGACTCGCCTCATTCCGGGTGGCGGAGGACGAATCTCAGTTGCCTCCGCATTTGAGAGAGTCAATCCTCGCATCTTATCACGTGATTTGTTGAGTGCGATACTGCAGAAACATAGCCTGTGTGGAGGCTTCATGCTATTCTCTGTGGCATCCACACACAACTCAACACGTGCCCCACCAAGAGCGAGAACCACATTATAGCAACCACGAGAAGGTTACCCCATGCGACTGTACCCTCCTTAGCAACCGTCCAATTTGGTTACTTTGGAGACCTGGCTGGAGTCACTCAGCGCACCCTGGATTCGAACTCATGACTCCAGGGGTGGTAGTTAGCGCCTTTACTTGCTTAGCTACCCAAGCCCCCCAGTCTTATATTCTTTAAACTAATTGTGCTAATGATATAATTGGAAAATTGTCTGCTCCAGAGAGCGTGGGCAGGAGAAACCGAATGTGAAAAGAATAACGAGCCAACAACTTCTCGAGATAAGGTAGAAGTTCAGCGTTAGTTTTGCGTCTTTGGACCTGTCAGCTCCAGTTTCAGGTTTACTTAATATGGATTATATGTGCTGGTGTATGTGCTGCTGAAGGTTAAGTTACTTTGTAGTGCAATTTCCCACAACATTATCACAAAAAACAATCTAGACCTAATTTTATGCCTTATTGAATGCACCTGAGCCCAACTCGTTAGAGATTGCTCTTATTTGGCAAGCATTCATAATAAAATATTTTTTGTATCTGTCGGGTTTTCATTTCTGAAACAACATACAGTACACGATTATGTTATTTATAATTATGTATTTGTTTCCACTGTCTTTAATTTTTTGCACTGTACAATGCAGAAACCAGACAAATGTAGAGCAACAAGTTTGGCAAAGCAAACAATGAAGCGACTGATGAAACAGCATGCAGGAACAGATGTATAGAAACAGGTATGATAAAACAGCAGCTAGCGTTATACAGGGCCACACCACACCTGCAAGGGCAATTTTATTATTAATACACTTAAACACAAAATTGGAACCCTTAAAAACCACCCCACTAAAGCCCAAATAAAAGCGTTACATTCAGTGAGAAAGGCTCTTATACACTAAGCTCACCACTTCAATCTAACATTATATACAGATTAATATTGGTACTGTTGGGTGCAGATGTAAGAATAAAAAGAAAATGTGCAAATAATCGGGAGAGAGAGAGCAAAGCTGCTTTGAGTTGATCATGCTGCTTCTCTTTCAAACAAAATGCAAGAGATGCACCAAATAATTTCCTGGGAAGATGACAAACACAACGTCCACTTTATGAACACCATTTATCAATCAAATACTTAACATGTGGCGCACCAATCACAAGGGAGAGGCACACGTGTGCTCAGTAATGGAGAATTGAGCTTGCTATTAGCAATAGCATTCTCTTATAAGAGGCACACTCAATAAGAAATGTGCGTAGACACTGACAGACATAATTAGAAAAAAAAACACATTAAAGCCATCTTATTGGTCACTTATTACAATGCATGCAACTTATTTTAAACTCTTAGTAATTGAGATAGATACATGTATTTTAAAAATTCACTTGTTACACTGGACCACTACTGAATTTAAAAATGTGCTTAAATTCTGAGAAGAATCTTAAAGGAAATGGTGACCATTTACAAGACCTGTACATGCTGATTATAGCCTACTGATTACATTTTAACCTAAAATCTTAAAGTGGCCTATCATTCATTGTACCCAAGAATTGTACTCATTTTCAAGAAAAGCATGGCAACATGGCTTAAAGTTTGTGGGTAAAACCGGAATGTTAGGATGTATTGACAAATTAAAACATATGTCATTAGCCCCCCGTGGTAAATTGTCTAAAACCGCCCCTGGCTTGGCCCCTAATTAGGCTCTGTTATGTTCCTTTGACCACGATAAGATGTTTTTCAGAGGTATACATGGGCGCTAAGCTCAGCACTTCAACATATTAACCAACAGATATTCAATAAATAAATAGGCTAAATAACTAATCTTATTTCACAAAACTGTCAAAGTAACAGAAGTTGGGGCCTAGGTAGCTCGTCGAGTATTGACGCTGACTACCACCCCTGGAGTTGCGAGTTTGAATCCAGGGTGTGCTGATTGACTCGACAGGTCTTTTAAACAACCAAATTGGCCCGGTTGCTAGTGAGGGTAGAGTCACATGGGGTAACCTCTTCGTGGTCACGATTAGTGGTTCTCGCTCTCAATGGGGCGTGTGGTGAGTTGTGTGTGGATTGCAGAGCGTAGCATGAGCCTCCACATGCTGTGAGTCTCCACGGGGTCATGCTCAACGAGCCACGTGATAAGATGCGCGGATTGACTGTCTCAGAAGTCACCCGGTTTGAGGTGTGGTACCGCGCACCAAGAGGACATTGGGGAGAAAAAGGGGGTTTAAATAAAAAAAGTACGAGAAGTAATAAGAGAAACTCCAATATGGAGTGGCACAAACCTGCTTCTGCACGTGCTTCAATGAAACCAGAGCACTTGGGAGTCTTGGGTGAACCTCGCTGCACATTCAAAAGTACAGAACTGCACCATAACGATGTGGGCACACATCCAGTTCATGACATCAAGCAGTTTGGACCTTTTTTACAGTGACTGTTTATTTAAGCAGTGTCAGACAGAATCAGCAAAAGACACTAATCCCTCCACAACACCTCACAAATACAGGAACTAACATCTGACATTGATCATCTTTAAATGTATTGTTGTTGATGCAGCATTTTGATGGTTGAAACAGCAGTGATGTTTAAATGGAGTAACCTTTTAGCATTAAAGAAAATTTCAAGATGAAACTTCTTGCAGAACATTTTACTGTGCTGACTATACCATATTAAAGCACTCATCATGCAAAAACATTCTCCCAACAAGTTGTGTGTCAATCAATTCGAGAATTGCACCTCCCATTAAATCCCCCATAGCTAAAAATATAGTTGACCCCACTAATCGACTAGACATTCGTTGGACCACTAGTCACCCAACACCTCATTGTGTCCCATTATTTCCTCTCGCAGCTCATTGTGCCTATCGATGTGAACTTTCGTCTGAAGGGGAAGGATGTGGTTGTGGACGTACAGCGACGTTCACTGAAGGTCGGATTGAAGGGCCACCCACCTGTGATTGATGGACAGCTGTACAATGAAGTGAAGGTGGAGGAGAGCTCGTGGCTCATTGAGGATGGCAAATTAGTCACGATCCATTTTGAGAAGGTAAGGCTGAGAACACTGATAGATGTCTTTGTTCGAGTTTGGGAGTTAAACCCGATGACTATCAATGATTCGCACATTTATTCCAGATAAACAAAATGGAGTGGTGGAGCAGGTTAGTGACCACAGACCCTGAAATTAACACCAAGAAAATTTGCCCAGAGAACTCCAAGGTGAGCAACCAATATCCAAACCAGGATTGGGCACTCTTATGTTACCAGGGACGGATTATGACTTGCAAAGGCCCTGGGGCCAATTATCTCCAAGGGCCCCCCTCAACCCAAAAGTTAATCGGTCGTTAATCGTGTCCAAAAGGCTTTTCGATCGGGGGGGTTCACCGAACTAGATCGCGCAGCCATAAAGCTCAGGGCACCCCCGGGCAGTCAAGGGCCCCTGGGCACTGGCCCCATTGGCCCTGTCTGTAATCCGTCCCTGTATGTTACAGTTGATTTTTAAGCTTATAATATTTTTTGTCTAATAGCTTTTTATTAGTATTAGATTAAATGTTTAATCGCACCCTTTCCTCACTTGTCATGGTTTTAAAGCTCTCAGATTTGGACGGAGAGACACGTAGCATGGTGGAGAAGATGATGTTTGATCAGAGGCAGAAGTCCATGGGGCTGCCCACCTCTGAAGAGCAGAAGAAACAGGATATCCTGAAGAAGTAAGAATAATAAATAGCCACTGTTACAGTCTGCCTTTATGCCATAGTACATGGCTGGAAAGAGCAGTCAGATTTGATTATAGATTTGAGCAAAGATTCAAATAAATCCAGTTACATTACACTAAAAAAATTAACTTTTTGGCTGAACTTGATTCAATCATGGACAGTGGTTTCACATGTCTGAAATGAGTTTTCTTAAATTAAATGACCATGTAATTTAAATTTTAAATACTTAAAGAACCTAATTGAATCAAGTAAACTTGACAAAAATGTACATGTCAAAATGTTTTTTAGTGATATGCTATGTAGTGACAGGAAATGTTTATCTAAAGCGTGCTAAACACATGCTGGTGGGAAGCACTACAGAGTGCAACTTTGTCACTATGGTTACCACAGCAATTGCTCAATAAATAAGGCACTATGTAGAATACTCAAAATGTATTGGTCCTCAACTCAGGTTCAAGCTACACGCTTCACCATGATAGTAACCCCTAAAACTACAACATAACACAAATTGTTCTTATGGTCAGCAGGACAAAACATTACACATTAACATGTATCCCCTTTGCAACCCCTTTGCAGACGCTTTTATCCACTATAACGACTTATATTCATTCGTCTTGCACAAAGACACAGAAAATAACATGTAGCCTGCTGGGAACTAGAAATCCTCTGCCCTGTTTCAGTTAACCAAACACAACATATTCATGTTGTCCCAACAAAATGGATTAAGTGGACAAGGCACCTTTTTTTTTTACTACTTTGTTAATTTAAGTTCCCTGTCTGTCGCTCACTTCGTCGTCGTGTCGAAGAAGGGACACTAGGAGTCTCTCTTGAGTGCCGAATATGCCTCTGATCTATGAAAAAAGGCCAATGAGAGTTGGCGAACAGTATTTGCATACCCCGCCCCCGGACATAGGGGTATAAAGGAGAGGGAAATACACACGTCCATTCAGAAATTTTCTTCGGAGCTGATGGTCGTGTATGCAGCCAGCTGCGAGTAACACACACCAGATTCCTGCTTCTGTTCCTCTGACGCCCTGTTTGCTGTTGGGTCTACGGCGCACTTCAGCAGCTTTCTCCTTCTCTGCACGGCAGTGCAGTTTGCCCCTGGGTGCTTCGACAGCGCAGAGAATTGAAAGCGTTATATTGAAAGGGTGATTTTTCTCTGAAAGAGCATTACGCAGCGGCGTTGAACATCCTTTTCAGGACGCATCTTAATAAAGATGTCATTTCCGCCCCTGTGTAGTTTCTGGATGCGGTGATTTCTCCCCACCTCTCACGGTCATAAAAGCTGCCTCGCGTGCCTGGGCTGCGATCACATGCAGGCAGCGTTTTATGAATGGTTCATGTTCTCAGTGCGAGAACATAGCCACGGCAGCATTGTGGTCGCGGCTTTCTTTTGTCATGAGAGAAAGCCACTTCAGCCGCCCCTCACGCCTCGCCTCCTTCTTACGGGATTGAGGCAGGCGCCGCGGGCAATGAAGGCGATTTGGGGACAATGACGGGCTCTGTTCGCCGGGTAAACCCCCTCGAACCCCCCACCTCCCCGGCACGCTTGCTTGCTTCAGAATTGGATGAGATCACCGCTGCATCGGAGAGCATTACAGCGGCGTCTGATGCTGATAACTCGCCTGGGCCGCCTCCTTCGGGTCTGATTGCCCAGCCTAAGCCTGACGCACAGAGGTCCGCTATGCTTTCCCGGGCTACTTGATTGGTCCCACGGGCATGTGCGCAGCTCCCGTTCCTTTCTTCCCGGACGTGCATGACGAGTTGAGTAAGCCGCGGCGTCCTCGCTCTTCCGCTCTCACTACCCTCGTGGTGGAGTGGTCCCAGACCACTTCCGCCCTGCACGCCATGGCCCTTCCTGCAACCAACGCCAGGCCAAGGCACTTCAAAACTTGCATTTGAGTAGTCCTGTATCGAGCATTCCGCAGGAAGCAGAAGCCACCGTCTCACGAGGTCCCTCGAGGACCTGTAAGGCTCCCAGGTGCTCCGTAGACGCTCGACCCAGGGACCAAGACGTTAGCTCCGGAGATGGTAAGACCACTCCGTCCCCCGGTGGAGGGCCGAGAGGATAATTTTTTGTTGAATTAGTTTTCACATTCTCATATTCTCAGTAACAGAGCTATTTCCCTTTGTCTCTGGGTCACCTGGCCCGCAAATGCCGTTCTCGCATCACTGCCTCCCGATGCCGACTTGCCTGCTCCACCTGGCTGCGAAGCCACGCCGGGTATGTCAAAAATAATCGTCACCTTGGTGCCCCTGGCGCGGAGTTTGGACGCGTGGCTCTCACTTCCCAACCCGTCTCGTTGGCTGGCCCAGACCATCCGACACGGTTACGCAATTCAGTTTGCCAGGCTTCCACCCCCCCTTCACGGGCGTCCGCTTCTCCGCAGTACACGGCGAACATGCCAAGTCCCTGTGCGCGGAAATCGCTACTCTCTTACTCAAAGACGTGATAGAGCCTGTCCCTCCAACCAAGGTGAAGGGTCTCTACAGCCCTTACTTCATCATACTCAAGAAAGGCGGCGGCTTACGACCGATCTTGGACTTGCGAGTTCTCAACCAAGCGTTCTCAACCAAGTTCTCCACACATCTAGATTGGTCCGCAGCGGTAGACCTGAAGGACGCGTACTTCCACGTCTCAATTTTGTCTCGACACCGCCCCTTTCTGCGGTTCGCGTTCGATGGCCAGGCGTATCAGTACAAGTCCTCGACATGTCTCTGTCCCCTCTCGTCTTCACGAAAGTCGCAGAGGCAGCTCTTGCCCCGCTTCGAGAAGCCGGCATCCTCATTCTCAATTACCTCCACGACTGGCTCATTCTGGCCCACTCACGAGAGTTACTATGCACTCACAGAGACCAGGTGCTCGGGCACCTCAGCCGTTTGGGGCTTCAGGTCAACTGGGAAAAGAGTAAGCTTACTCCAGTTCAGAGCATCTCTTTTCTCAGCAGAGTTTGACCCAGTCTCAATGTTAGCATGTCTCAACAACGAGCGTGCTCAGTCAGTGTTGAGGTGCCTCGTCGCTTTCAGGCCTGGCACAATGGTCCCCTTAAAACTTTCCCAGAGGCTCCTGGGGCATACGGCATCCTCCGCGGCGGACGCGATGCTGGGGTTGATGCATATGAGACCGCTTCAGCACTGGCTTCAGACTCGAGTCCCGAGACAAGCATGGCGCCGCAGCATGCACCATGTGATGGTCACCCCCGCCTGCCGCCAAACACTCAATCCCTGGACAGACCTCTGTTTTTTACGGGCAGGAGTACCCTCGCAGCAGGTGTCCCGATGCATCTCCGTCATGACCGACGCCTCCAGATTGGGTTAGGTCGCCATGTGCAAAGGGCACGCAGTAACAGGCCGTTGAAAAGGAGGCCTCGCTGCCCTGGCACATAGACTGCCTGGAGTTGTTGACAGTTCTCTTTGCCCAGCGGAAGTTTCTCCCATTAGTTTGAGACAAACGTATCCTGATCAGGTCAGACAGCACCACTGTGGTGGCGTACGCTTCCGCCACATGTCACAACTCGCCAGTCTTCTCCTCCTTTGGAGCCAGCAGCGACTCAAGTCCACTCACATCCCCGGCAACCTCAATGTGATAGCGGACACAATGTCACGACAACGCTTTCCCTGCGGAGAGTGGAGGCTTAACCCCCAGCCGGTCCAGCTGATTTGGGAACGGTTCGGCAAGGCCCAGGTAGACCTGTTTGCCTCCCAAGAGACCTCCCACTGCCCGCTCTGGTATGCCAAAACAAAGGCTCCCCTCGGGGCAGACGCACTGGCACACAGCTGGCCTATTATTGGCCCACCCGGGCCTGGTCCTCGGACCTCGTACTCCTCGCGACAGCCCCTCCCTTGCAAATTCCCCTGAGGATGTACCTTCTTTCTCAGGGACAGGGCACACTCTGGCATCCGCACCCAGACCTTTGGAACCTCCACGTCTGGCCCCTGGACGGGACGTGGAAGATCTAGCTGGTCTACCACCCACGGTTGTAGCGGGTTGGGCAACACCTAACACCTTTGCAAGATTTTACAATCTCAGGGTTGAGTCAGTCTCGTCCCGTGTTTTCTCAGGTCCGAGCAGGTAGAACTCGGTAGACGCCGATGGTCTGACCGGGTGAATCGCTTGCATCCAGCGCCCTTTCCCTCGGCCGAGGTAAAACAGTGCGCCTTCTTTCCCAGGAGATCCCTCTAGGTCCCTGGTCGGTTCCTCCCTAGCCCTCTTGGGTCCGCAGTTCAGCGGAGGAACTTGCTGACCCAGTCCACTACGGGTACCCCAGGCTACCCTGTACTGGAATAGACTCCTCCTGTGTGTACTACCATGGTACGGTCACCTTACGAGCTGACCCCCGTCTCCCTTAGTCAGTTCTTCGCTGCCCTCCAGTCGCCGTGTTGTAGCAACTCCCCTCTCCTTGAGGCTGGATCTACCACCGCGCCATTTTTCCCACATGTGACCGAAGAGGCCATGTGATGTATTTCGCCACCTTACCTCCCCTTTCGGGCAGGTGTGGCCTCCGCAGGGTCTTTTCCCCCTGAAAGAATAGGAAACTGGGCAAGACCCCCTTCCCACGATGTGGTAACAGCCCCAGCTGCTCTTGCTCTATGCCGAGAAACATAAAGAGAAAAGAGGCCCAGCCAGGCTTGGCCCGTTCGCAGGTTGGCAAGCGTTGCCTTGTTCCCCTCTAGGGTAAACAGAAGGATTCCTACGACTTTTTTGGGGCATTGGGAAAGGGTACGTGCAGCCTGAAACACTGTTGGTCGCTTGTGCACGTGAAATACATGCCCGCTCCTGTGTCAGCAGTACACGTACACAGTTCAGCGCATGCCGTGATTTAAAGTGGACCCCTAGTGTCGCTTCTTCGACACAACGTCGACGTGAGCGACAGACTGGGAACGTCTCGGTTACCTATGTAACCACCGTTCCCTGATGGAGGGAACGAGACATCGTGTCCTCCCGGCCACGTCGCTGAGCCGAGCTGCTGAGGTGGCCGGACACTCCCGGCTCCTCAGAAAAATCCTGAATGAACGTATGTATTTCCCTCGCCTTTATACCCGTATGTCCGGGGGCGGGGTATGCAAATACTGTTCACCAACTCTCATTGGCCTTTTTTCATAGATCAGAGGCATATTCGGTGCCTAAGAGAGACCCCTAGTGTCGCTTCTTCGTCACGACATCTCGTTCCCTCCATCAGGGAACGGAGGTTACATACGTAACCGAGACGTTCCCTGGTTACATGAATTTAATGAGTAATGTAAACATTACAGGATTGAGTAAAACTGACTATGTGAAGGTTATTTTTTTTTTATTGTTCTTTCTATTTATTTGACTATAATTTTAAATAATACATTATTTATTCTTATACCAGAGGAGAAAACATCTTCACCGGCTTTATTTGTTGTGGAATGAAATTGAACAGTGTCTCTGGTCTGTCGAGCTCCAAAATGGACAAATAAAATGTCAGCATAACCCACAGTAAAAGTTATCAACTCCTATATGCTCTGTTGTTTGTCAAAGTGAAGCCATACAATCACTTTGTGTGACAAATAGAACAAAATTTAATTCATAAAATGAAATAAAAAATGACATGCTTATCTCAGATCAAAAATGTCTGTACCAATCGTGAGAGTTCCTGGACTCGTATCCTGTTGACACATCCATGATTGAAAAATGACATCATTGGTGTAACATGTTTGAAGGCAAATCCAGTGGTGTGTGCATTGTGCATTTCTTAAGACTGAAAGCATCATACACATTACAGTTTAACAGATCACCGTGTAATTGGTCTTTTATATTTTTGTATTATTTTGGCTTGTCCCACAGCGTTTGTCCTATGGGAATAAATTATAAGGTGGGGTTGAGGGTCTTTTGACTTGAACTAGTATGCAACCACCTAGAAATGCACTAAAAACATTCAGAACCCTAGCTACTACTGATTTATCTCATAATAATATTTAATATGAAGTAAGGACCACACACCCTGGTTGAAATTAAATTGGGCTCAGTCTAGATTAAACCTGTTCAGTCCTTCATATGTATAACAGTTTATAAAGTGTTAATGGGATTCGTGTTTGATGTGATTGCAGGTTCATGGCTCAGCATCCTGAGATGGATTTCTCTAAAGCTAAGTTCAGCTGAGAGCTGTATGATCGCTTATACAGTAAACATCAATGAACGTGATCCAGAGCTCCTCTTACTCTCCTGCTCAGTTGATCTGTTTGTTTCCGGTTAGATGATTGTAAGACTTAGTTACACTGTTGTTATGTTGTCACAGTGTCACAATGCTTCAAGCACCATGTCTTTTTTTTTGGTCACTTTTTGTTTTTTTAATAAATCATTTCAAACCCTATATATGTTCAAACCTTTCTTTTCAATCCTAAAAATCAGCATCAAGCTTTTAATTGTTAATTCAGATTGGATGATTCTGCCTGAAGGTTATTATGATTAATGAAGATGTTTGAAATATACAGTAAAATTAATCATTATTATTATTATTATTATTATTATGTAATCTATAATAATTAGGTTATGACACCAGTAACAACATGCCACTGAGGGTCTTGTTTTTCAATTTTAAAGGACCTCTTCCCTTCAAATATTGTTGACCCTACAAATCTAAATTAAATTCACAAATACCTCATTAACAAAAAAAACTTTTGATATCGAGCATGATTAAATTCACAGATCACTTTTATCCAATAACCAAAAAATAATATTTTTTTTTTTTTTTTTTTTTTACATTAATCTCAAAACTGTTAAGATGGGATGAATTTGACAAAAGTTGATAAACAGATGAAATGTCAAAAGTAATAAGAGCATAGCTATTCAATAAATGCGAGTCCACTGTGTGATATCAGTATGTGCATCTTGTTCTCTGCAACAGCAGGTTACTGTGTTAACGGTCCAATGTTCTTCACACAGCGCTTCTCTAGCGGATCAAGTTGTTATTCCTCAGTTGGCCATCAGGTGGCGGTATTGGACTAATTAGAGTTCAACAGGATACCTTAGTTATTGCAGTTATTGCTGCTGCTAAAAAATCACAATAAAATATTATGGGATCTCATTCAGCCGTGTAATAATTTCTGTCATAATTACCTCACCCTCATGTCGTTTCAAACACAAACTTTCAGTAACACTTTACAATAAGGTTCCATTAATTAAAAACATTAGTTACCAATGACTAACATAGAAACAATACTTTTACAACTTGTTAACTTTAGTTAATGCACATGAACTAACAATGAACAAATGTATTGGTAGCAATTTATTTTACTATATAATGACAAAAACAAATAGTAATGACTAGGTACTAACCCTAATCTTACCCCATATTTAGTCAATGTAGTTACCTAATATAAGTTTCTTGGGTAAGTACAAGTACTGTAAAATAAAGTGCAACTATTGTATTTTTATTAAGTAACATCAAGATTCATTAATGCTGTAAAAAATATATTCATTGTTCATGATAACTATTGAATTTACTAACGTGAAAGAATGGAACCTTATTGTGACTTTTTTCTTGCGTGGAACACAAAAAGGATATAAATGTACTATAGTTTTTAGTATATTATATTGTTTTAATATTTTCATGAAAACGGTTCATCGGAGGAGGCAAGGGGAACTGATCCTCCTTAAAAAAATGCATACAAAATGATCAAAACAACAAAATTGATAAAATGTACCATTGTTTCAATCAGTTTACCTACAAACATACACAACTCGGATGCATTTAATGGAAAAATATGTTTTTTTTCTTTCTTTCATGCACGATAGCTCAGGTGAGTTTTGATCGCTGTATGTCAGAGGCATATTAAGTCTCCTGTCAGTAGTAAACTGCCTAGGGCTGCTGATAAGGGGGGACAACTGGACCTTTTGTACTGGGCCCAGGCTAGAGGGAGGTTCCACATTGTGGAGTGCATCAAAATGCGTTCAGCGGGAGATTGGAGTTGGTACCAGGCCCATGAATTTCTAACAGCAGCCCTGAAAATGACCAATAAAAATGGATATTTAAATGACGTAACATCTGCTCCCATCCAAAATGCAACTGAAAAAGAAATTTGCCTCTTTCCATGTTCATGAACAATCGTTATCAGCTGTAACCATTTAAGCCAATCAGCATTTGGCATCACGTTAATGCGTCATCAAGCCTGTTTGTGGATAACAGGACAGGTGAAGAGAAACTTTCAAATTTGCCAAAAATATTGATGGAATAATATTGCCGATTTAAAACACACGAAAGACTGACTGATCATCTGCGTGAACGTGCCTTAGGCATGGAGGCATGAGGACAGCAGATGTGGCTAGGGAATAAATTGCAATATCCATACTGTGAGACACTTAAGACAGCGCTGCAGGGAGACAGGAAGGACAGCTGATCGTTCTCGCAGTGGCAGACCACGTGTAACAACACCTGATTGGTACATCTGAATATCACACCTGCGGGACAGGTAGAGGATAGCAACAACAACTGCCCTTGTTGAGTTACACCAGGAACGCACAATCCCTCCATCAGTCCTCAGACTGTCTGCAATAGACTGAGAGAGGCTGGACTGAGGGCTTGTAGACCTGTTGTAAGGCAGGTCCTTACCAGACATCACCGGCAACAACGTCACCTATGGGCACAAACCCACATTCACTGGACCAGACGGGACTGGAATGGGACCCTCCATCCATTTCTAAATGTGTGCCTTCCACTTGTTTACTATAATGACAAGTTGGTGATACGAGAGATCATTACACATCGGTTGTTATCAAGACTATTTTAAGATATCAAGGGGAGAAGATTATCTGTATACAGGAGCATAACCAGCAAAAAACATATTAAAACATGATATATAAAATCCACTGTAGTATTTTATTGGTTCGATCTTTCAATACTGATTTACAATAATTCGGCCTGGATTTGTTTTGCAAATATATTTCAAATGCTGATTCCTGTAAAATAATGAAGTCCTTTCAGACTTTTCCACCAACATCCTCTCTATCACATTTGTAGCAGTTGTTCCTCCCCCAGACTTGGCTGTATATTTTGTATCACTGCTAATGGTTTAGAGCCGAGTGTGCAGTTTGTTAACAACTCTCTTGGACATTATGCAAGTGTCTATAGCTTTACTCATCATGAAAGTGAGACTGTCAGCTAGCATCTACACTCGTGCCTGTCAGTGGCATTAGCTCATGCGAACTAGCAAGTGTTTGTTGTATGTGAAATGGCACATATGTCTCCTAAAGCTTCATTGTGACTTTGCTGCTTGTAGGCAGTTTCACAACGCAGTCGCCAAAATAGCAAGACAAACAATTGGGACGACGTTAAGCAAAACCACAACATTTTGACATTTGGTACAGAATTACTAGAACTACTAAGTTTGTCACTTTGGGTAGCCTACAA
This sequence comes from Moxostoma hubbsi, assembly GCA_032164185.1. Classification (NCBI taxonomy): domain Eukaryota; kingdom Metazoa; phylum Chordata; class Actinopteri; order Cypriniformes; family Catostomidae; genus Moxostoma; species Moxostoma hubbsi. The sequence continues at coordinate 32,294,593 of JAVLUX010000032.1, forward strand.
CAGGCCTAAATCTCCCACTGGTGATTTTCATTGGTGTTTTCTAGACACTGTTGTAATCTTGTGTTTCAGAATTATCCAGCTATTTCTGCATGACCCCAGCAGCTGTTGTTGGCTGTAGTGGGTGTAGATCTGGCTGCTTTCTGGTTGAGCTGGCCCGGGTGAACAGTTGGGACAGAGACCTCGAGCTTGCTCAGCTGACAGCTATGTCTCACCCAGGTACGAGAATTTCTTCATTAACGAAGGTACACAGACATCAGAGGGTGAAGTGGGTTTGTGTGGGGGTGAAAGGCAAGAGAGATGATGGACAAACACAGAACCACGACAGGCCGCTCCAGACTAGAAGACTTGTTTTTGGCAGCGGGGTCCCATAACCCACCCATAGGCCTCAGACTCACCATTATAACTGCATGTTTACTCAGTCATGCACTCTGTACTGAGAGACTGATACTGGGAAATGGATGATATATTGGAATTGTTGATGGAAAACAAGGCATCTTTGCCCTTCCTTATGGATTTATTACTTTGGCCATTAGTTCTGGGATGCACATACATGTATGGCCATATAGCTGATCTCGTATTAATAGATGTGCTGAAGTTTCTTCAAAAAATAATTATGTTCGTTTAGACGCAGTGGCCCCAAAATCTATTTGGACGCTTAAGCCACTCTTTAAAATAAATGACTGACTTTGCATTATAACAAAATATCAAATTAAGTGCATTTCTATAAAGAGAGATGACTGATACGCAAACCATTTCACAAAAGAAGTTTGCAAGATTTGAAGTGAAAACAATATTCTGTTTTACATTTACACACTCATTCCAGAATGATCAGATTCTGTGGTAGCTGATAGAGTGTTGGGCTTTGAACTCAAAACCAGTCGAGCATGCAAGCCGACATGTGAGACGAGAGTGTCATAGAAGCGGCACAATATGACATGGTTACTTCAGAAAATGTGTTTTTCATTTCGCAGTTTGTTTTTGGACTCGATCAGTTAGGTTAGGGTACAGTTTTATGCTAGGGAGGCCCATTTTACAAATTAAAACCTCCATCTAACATTTAACTTAAAAACCTCATCTGATTACGACACCATTTCACTCACTTTTGGCGCCCCCCACTGGACATTTCACAGTGAAATATGTAATAGAGCACAATAGTCTGGTTCCAGAAGGAAATATCCCATTAAATTTTTCTCACCGACTTGTTTGACTAATTGATTTTTAACAATAACTTCTAAACATTTTAAGACAGACCTACCTTGATCTCCAAGGTTGATCATTGATGTTATATGCTTCTGCTGAAGCCATTCCTCTGCGTTCTTTCAACTTGATTGTTTAAATAGCATGATTGATAGCAGAATTCTGCTATCAGCTACATTATGAATGGAACAGCAGAGAACAGTTCACCAATCAGAGAACCGTGTCCAACTCATGTCCTCTCATGACGCACTTTCAGTGACGTAATCAAGCCGGTCTCTCTCAACCCTTGATCTACTCATCTATTTGTGTGTATATGAATATTTTGTAATAAACGACAACCTAAAATTCATAGTTTTATATATTACCATTTTTTTTTTCTTCAATTACATCATTCGCAGTGCTTCATGGGATTGTAGTTTTTACCCTTATGAAAGACGGTAAGTACACAGACTTGTACCTTTGTCTTTTATCCAAAAACAAAGTTTGTGATGTTGCGATTTACCACAGAGCTGGTTGATTTGGTTCATGGCTTAAAACTCTTTTGTGGAGGATTCTATGAAAAAAACGATTGGAAAAATGCTTCTGGAACCCAGGCGCTGAATAATAGGGAGGGCGCTGCTTTCTATAAGGCATTTCTGGTGTTAGGTTGCCACAGCAACCTAACGTTCATGAAATCAGGCTTTCAAATATTTTCGACTGCCTGGTTTATATACAGTATATATGTGTTTATATATATATAATTACAGAATAGTTCATGTATTATTAAAGCAATTTAGAGTAATTTTGGTGTTTACCACTATTAGCTTAGTTCTCAGCTGCTTTAGCTTTTCTGAGCCAAAACATATTCTTCTACTGATGTATTATAAGATATCTGATCCAAGCAAATTTGGTTTTGCAACATGTCATGAGGTCAAGAAAGCTCAATTGAATGAGCCACATACAGTATACATACTGAGTCCATCAACAGTCTCAGAGAATAACTATTCCCTAATGTATGATAAACACATAATTCACAATTCCCACCTTCTCAGCAACATGCAATGTTAGCAGTTTTAACAAACAAACTCAACACTGCAGAGGTCCATATGGGCACCAATGGTAAATAACAAATAGCACACTTCAGAACACAATTATCTCATTTGTCCTCCCAGCGAGGGGTCTTCTAGTCCTTCCTTTCCTCACCTGTGTGCCAAGCACACTTCGTAGAGCGTATTTAGATGACACACTGGCCAGGAAACAAGGGAAAACAGTAATGCTATTCCTTAACGGAGATCAACAGTGGTGGGCTGCCATGAGTGTGTGTGTGTGTTTAGGATGTTTTGAGGACCGACCCCCTCTGGTTGTGTGTACAGACCCTCTGCATAGTCAAAGAGCTCAGTCATTGACCCAAACTCTTGTCTTGCCCCATTCTCAGGAAACATTGCCATTTTTGTCCTATTTTATTCATTTATTTTTAGTTGTATATGGTTAACGCTGATCTTTCAAGAAATCATATTTTCCCACATAAGGGATGTTACCGCCATGGATATTTGGGGATGCCACTGGGAGATACACCTTCCAAAAAGTCAGATTAGTGGTCAACAGATACTTAAAGGTGCAATATTTTTTGCCAATGTGTGAACGGCTTGTAACGCAGCTTAAAAAACAAGCCCATCCCAGACTTCCTAGGTCGACTATTAAAGCCTGTAGACTGATTTTCATGTGAAGGGAGCGAGTCCCTTTTGCCGGGAAAATCCAAAGGATGTGACGTATATGTGCGCTCCAGAGAGCCTTTCCTCAGACAGTAGCTTCTCTTCCACTATTCAACAGCGACAACAAACGGCACAAGGTAACATTATCTTAGAGTCCAGCAAATGTCCAGCTCCCAGCACAACACCGACTCCTTCACAAACTCAGAGTTAACCAAAAAACATTTATCTACTGACTCCCGTCTGGCTAAGCGGTAACGTGATCGTGGTGGAGTGAAAACTAGAGTGAACATCGGCAGGGCATTTGATTCCTGTAGGGAACCTCGTTCGGTTTTGGGGATCAAAACAGACCCTGAATTGGCGTTCTTCTTATTGGACAGGCAAGTTTACTCAAATATAGTGCCATAAGGATTGATCCGTGTCATTTTAGGTAAACTACAATAACACATGAAATGAATGCTAGACAATGCTCAAGATAATGCAAAAAGCTCCATTCACTAGTGTAACATAACCTGGTTATACAGAAAATCTATACATTAAATTATAATAATAAAATTGTGCATCGATATATCAAAATGACAGTTGTGATGGAATCACATCAATACTGAATTGTGTCAACATATTTATAACGTACAGTCTATTTTATAAACAGCTTCTGTCATCATCCAGCAAATTTAGCTAACAGCTATTGATAAAGCTAGCTAGCTAGCTAACGCTGACATAAGCTATCGTATAAATGCAGTCAGTGTATCATGCAAAGAAAAGTGATTACTTCAAACTACAGTCTCACATAGTCAGAACTACATCCACACTTTGTTTTAGCCCTGTTCCAGCACTGGAGAGTCAAATATAATCTACAGTCTCAAAGTTTATAGTAAATCAATCATAACTGTGTAATATTAATTATGCTACTTCATCTGTCAGTGTGATGTCAGTGAACCACGTTCAGTCTCTTTGTACGTTCCATTATTGTTTTGGTCGATGCTCGCGTTCCTATGGAGTGTCCACGAGCACGAGCAACAGGGAGCTGCTGCAGTTCATTAACGGCCACAAGTGTCATTAATAACAAGGATTTCTGAATCTTACATACTGCAACTTTAAGGGAGGATATACAGTCAGCCAGTTGTCATGACACAACCCCGACAGGGTGATCAGGATCCTGACACAATGTGGAGTATCAGCCTGAAGGGGTTTAATTAGCGATAACATCCGACTAATGGTGTATTATCCCTCTTATTACATGAAAACTAACTAAATGGATATAAAATATTGATTTACATTGAAATTATGCAATTTTGTGAAAAGAGATTAATCGCTGAACAGCTGAAATCAACCTCCGGTTTGTGTAGGAGTTCTGTTGGTGTTTATTTTGTAATTAATGACTGTGTAATAACTCATTATGCATCTTATTACAAGAATAATTGGCAAATAAATGGACATAAAACATTGATTTAAGTGTAATTATTTTATTAGTTTACTTCGAGTAGAGATCCCACAGTAATTCGAGGAGCAGGAAAGATGGCTCGCAAATACCCAGATGAGTGGTCTGATATGTATATGTGCGGTTGTTACTCAGATATATCATACCGCTAGATGGCGCAATTGACCTATCAGAATTAAGTATTCCAGAGAGCCTTGTAATAAGGGTTTTTAATGGTCAGTTCTTTAACCATTACTCCCAATCGTAAATATGTGATTGGTGTCTTGGAAATAGTTATTTATTGTTACTAACATTATTTCAGACTGATCTCACAGTGAATTTTCTTGAGTTAATTTTACTCAAAGCAAAATGTAGGTAGAGTTCTCTTTGCTATTCTAGATAACCCATTATAATGCAATGGTGATGAATGGGTTCATGGAAAACATTTTTCAATGGAAATCAAACATTTGTTTTATTTATTTATTTATTTTAATAGATAAACATGATCTCGTGTATTTGTAGGCTATTCCATCATAAAGTTTTGTTCTAGCACACATACAGTACATGTGATTTTTGACACTGAAACATACAATAGTGGCATAGTCACGGCATCTAAAACAAAGTATGCATGAACAACTTTAAAGGTGTACAAATGTTTCTGAATTATATTGAGTTCTTGGAACTAATCGCTTGAATTTATTGTATTTATAATCAATGAGACTGATTAAAAAAAATTATTTAACATTGTCGACGTATTTAACTAATTTGACATTAGAACGGTTTCATTCAGTTCTGTGTGATTTCTGGTACCATATAACTAGTTTCAAAGGATTATATCACTTTAACTAGTATTTAATGCATTTTAACATTTGAGATCAATCTGTTTAGATGCTGTCAATATGTCCATATTTCTGTTTCAGTGTATATCCTAATGTACAGAAATGTATCTGTAAATGATACATATTATCTGTAGCTCTGAATAACAATGAGATGAAATCAAGGATAATTCATTTTAATTACATCACAGGAACATAATGTTTCTATTTTCTGAGAATGAGCCAGCCCTGTTTAGCCAATGTCATGCATTACTGTACATCATGTTTACAATGACTTACCTTGGTATTTATCAGTGATACTGTAGTTGTTCTCAGATTAAGTTATCTCAGTATCTTTTAAAAACCCTTTATATTTTGTACAAATGCTTGTGCAGCAAAGTGCATTCATTGATGTGCTTTTCACAAAGGGCTTTTCAGAAGAAGACAGAGAGGTATTTAGAAATGCTAACTTTCATAGGTAATTCTCTTTACTCTGGGAATCTGAACACACACACACACACACACAGAGAGAGGGTCCACCTCGGCTGCCCTACCAGCTGGCGGTCACATTGCTGCTTCATTATTGTTTGCCCGTGGCCCTGTGACCCTCCAGGCTTCATTTGCATCCTAGTGTTGAGTGCTCAACCACCGTCCCAGACTGTCATTCTCCAGTGCTGTCAAAGACCTCATCACCAACTATCAGTCACACCACAGCTCATGCACTGAAGTTTTAAGACATGTTCAGTTAAAGTCACAGTGCTGGGAGAGGAGCATCATAGAGACATGCTGATCTGCTGTAGGGTGATGTCTTAAAGGAATAGTTCACCCAAAACGGACAATTCTCTCATCATTTACTTACCCTCATACCATTCCAGACGTGTCTGACTTTCTTTCTTGTGCAAAACACAAATGAAGATTTTTAGATGAATATTTCTGCAGCTTCAATCCAAGTGAAAGGTGACCAAAATATTTTAGTTTCAAAAATCACATAAATGCAGCATAAAAGTAATCCATACGACTCCAGTGGTTTAACCCATATCTTCAGAAGCTATATGATAAGTGTGGGTGAGAAACAGATCAATATTTCTGTCCCTTTTTTTTTTTACCTTAAATCTCCACTTACACTTTCACATTCTTCTGGTTTTGTTTCTGGCAGTTTGCATTATTTTTGCACATCACCACCAACTGGGCAGGGAGGAGAATTTATGGTAAAAAAAAGGACTTAAATATTTATCTGTTTTTCACCCACATCTATCATATCACTTCTGAAGATAGATTTAACCACTGGTGTCTGGATTACTTTTATGCTACCTTTATGTGATTTTTGGAGCTTAAAATATTTGGTCACCATTTATTTGCAGTGCATGATCCAACAGAGCTAAACTATTCTTCTAAAAGTCCTTGTTTGTGTTCAGCAGAAGAAAGAAAGGGGTTAGATAGCACATCGGGAAAAGCATGAGGATGAGTAAATGATGAGGTGAGGGAATTTTCATTTTTGGGTGAACACTCCCAAAAAATATCCTATACTAAGTATTTTAATGGAATTAAGTGAGCATGTTATTTGACAAGGCAAAACTAAATACACTAGAGAGAGAGAGAGAGAGAGAGAGAGAGAGAGAGATTACACACCTGTTGACTCTAGTATGTGTAGTTTGTACAGATTGCCTCTGTCTATTTCCTTCTTGCTCACTGACTCATTGGGGGGCGAACACCTTTCAGCTGTCACAGAAATGCAAACAGACATATAACATGTTACATCTGTAAGAAGGTGTGTGATTTTAATTGTACCACTCGTGCTACTTACTCCATATGTCCATTTAATTTAATATTTTATATTCTTCTTTCTTTTTTTGTGAGTGTCATGGATTGTTGACCTGGTGTCACACAGATCTGCAGATTGTAACGATGCTCTGTGAGAGATTGTGAAGCCCATCACATGCTCCGAACTCTATATTACAGCCTTCACTAAACCCACATTTTACTTAACACAAACCTGCTGCGTTAATATCATCAGCACACTCCTCAAAAGTCTGGATGCTTTTATGAAATTAAGGATTTAGATCATCTTGATGCTGAATTAGCTCTAACTACCTGTTCTGATCGCACTTCAGAGAATTGAACATTCGATCATGATGTTCAGCGGTGAACATGAAATAATAGAGCTGTATTATTAAAGAGGGCTTTGACATTTGATGTTACTAAAAAATAAGCCATAGCAAAACACATTTTGTCTAGTTTCATATACAGTTTTGGAAAGTTTGACACATATCTGTGGTTAAGATGTGATCTATGCTACATAATTTAGTGTATGATAAAATATGTATTTTTTGAAAACGAAAGTGTTTCAAATCTGCCACTAATAATGAATTGGAAGGAAATAACAACTGAAAGCATGGCAACAGTTACTTAATCATTTCACCAGACCATTTATTACTATTAATATAATTGTGTAAACTTAGATTACAAACTAAAATATTTAGTTTATTTATAACTAGAATTATTACATTTGAATTAATTTGATACATTTAGCTTTAATACACATACTTAAAGGATGAATTGAGATTCATACAACCACTTCAAGTGTGCATTATTGTTTGCTCCTTGCAATGTTAAGATTTGTGCATAACATCATTTGAACAAAGCAAACGTAAACATGATGAGTCAGGAAAAGCACATGAAACGTATAGTAAAGACTAAAGACGAATGTTTGGACAGAAAAAAAAAAAAGCAATTTAATTTATTATTAAAATGACATAAATAAAACTCATAATGAGTCCAACAAATACAACTAAGACAGATAGCCTATGTACAAATGATTTCAGGACAGATTGCATTCATAACATTTCAAACTGCGTTTACCATAATATACTAAATGTGTTTCAGTTGTAGCAGTAAAGTCCATCACTCTTTTTATAGATAGCACATACGACTCTGCTACAGTTGCCATTAAATACTGTACTATTACAATGAAAATGTACGTTAACTTTTATTTATTTACACGCATTCATTTTAGTCAGTCAACAGCATGATTTGGTCGTATTAATCTTTTAGATAACATTAAGAATAAACACCATCGTTGGCCCATTTTTGGTGCCTGATGGCAACATCTCGAAGATTCGCATGATGGAATTGGCAAATGTAGGAGCTCTATAACTAAATGATTGTCCCTCACCAGGTTTTGATTGTCTATGGCCACAAGATCATCTACAGATGTGAATATCATAGAGTGTCTATCCATTTTCCATTGCATCGATATTTTGATGGTCTTTTAGTCAATCTCTTCCATTTCCTCTGAAAACAGCCGTCAAAATGGCCATTGTAGGATCTTCACTTAAGATCAAGTCTTTTCAGCCACTTGAATCTCTTTGCCAGCACAGAGTAGACTCTCAGTTTGAAGATAGGAAGGATTGAACAAATTTGGAAAGCTGTTCATCTGGATCTCAGTAGCTTTGTGCAACAGGCGCCCAGGAAGCTGTAAGTCTGGCGATGGAGCTCTCAAACTGGGCATCTCCAACTCCAACCTCGCTCAAGTTTGGATCGTACATGGAGGAGGGAGAAGACACGGGCAGAGAGGAGGTCAGCCCAGAGTAGGACACAGAGGAACCGCGAAGGAACTGAGACGTCAGGCCACCTGTGATGGACCCTGATGCCGAACCAGAAGGGGTGAGGGTCGTACCGGCCACAGACCACAAACTTGGGTACTGGCTGTGGAGACAAAGGGAATGCAGGGTTAGACAATTAATCCGAAGCATTTATTCAAAAAGAGGGATCTTTTCAAGAAAGTACAGACCTGGTGTTGGAGGTAGTGTTGGTGGTGTGGGCCAGGGTGCCTATCCCACTAGAGTTGGGTATTTGCAAAGCTGACCAGCTATCATGAGAAGCAAGACTTCCTGAAGAGTTGTCCATGTAGTTATCTGAAAATAAAGACATACTTTAAATACCCAAAGCAATTCCAACAAATCATCTAAGGGAAAACAAAGAGATAGGGATACATTGGATGCCCCAGCAATAAGTCTAAATTCTCAGCCTAATAATCCAGCATAATTTTCAATTATACTGCTTTTTATGTGTTGTTATAAACTGGCAAGCTGTCTATATCAGGGTTTTGAGGTATAAAAGCACGGTCTGATGATATATTTGCTCTTACTGGTTGCAGTGCTGCGGTGTGGGTAATGGCCTGGGTAGGGAGCAGCTCTGTGATTCCTTAGGCTGGAGTATCGCTCGCAGTAGGACCCAGAGGAGTGCACAGGGGCTCCACTGAACTGAGGAGGGCTGTTGCTGGGGCCCATAGGCCCATTACTGGGCAAAAACCAGCCACCAACTGTTGAAGGAAGAAAAACGGTTAAATATGCAATAGTCAAGAAAGACAACGAATATGAATGCTGGTTGGTTCACTTACGTTGTGAGTATCCAGATTGCTGATTGTCAGTGCTGTGGTCTGGGATGTCCTTGTGGTCACTCCTGTTGATATGACAACACAATAATGGAAGGTTTAGCGAATGAGTTTTCAGAGCATGACAACTCATGTTAAGTAACTGATTTTTCTGTACCTCTCTTTGGCATCCAGGAAAGCTTTGGCAAAAGGGTTGTGCTTGATCTTCAGAGCTGTGATCTGAGAGTAAAAACGAATTAGAGCAAATCTACGGAAAGAAACAGGTTTCATGTGTGCAGAGAGGAGAGAAGACAACTTCGGCTTTTAATGCAAATTGAAAAGCACTCACCTCTTCATTCTGATAAGCTGTGACTGCAATAAATTGGGTCTCAGGAAAAGATTGACTGCTGATCATTTTCTGAATTCCTCCGACTTTCACGATGTGAATCCTGGGTTCATATTTGTGCAAAGAGTTCAGCATAATCTGGAGAAAAAAAGAAAGTTATGCAATTGTCATAAATAAATCCACTAAATAAGTCAATCCATTAAATCCATTTTTACATTAATCTCTACTTATTCAACAGATGTACATTAGTCAAATACATTTAAATCCAGT
>JAVLUX010000032.1:32312200-32339700 GCA_032164185.1 Moxostoma hubbsi
ATCTAATGCTTTAGAAGAAAAAACATCAGTACATCTTTTTCCATTGGGGAGCCTTTAGCCCCATTGTGCCCTATAAAATAAAATCATTTTAATAAACTTATGTTTAAAATATTACTTATTTAAAACTTTAAAAATACTCTCTGTGTGTGTGGACATGTGCATGTGTGCACAAACCCCGTTTGAGAGGAAACTCTACCATTTGTTTAGTAAGAAATACAGCCTTTTACTGACAGATCCATTATCTCACTTAATAATGTATCAGTTAGAGAAAGTGAATTCCCCCCAAAAAAATATTTTTAAAGCAGTATAATCCAATGTGGTGATTGATTTTACCTGTTATGTCAAAGGTTTTAGAGAAGGTATAGTGGCAGAACCTCTAATTAAATACTTAGAGAGTAATAGTCTCCTACATCCACAGCAGTTTGGGTTTAGGCCGCAACATTCAACGGAAACTGCAAATTGATACTTTTAGGAAAATGTGAGGCGTTCTTTAGATCAGAGGTGTCGTGGGAGCAGTGGTAATTGACCCGAGAAAGGCTTTTTATACTGTTAACCATGATATTCTCCTGTCTAATTTTAATAAACAAACATCTGAGTGTTTTGCTTTTGTGTCAAAACTGAGCAGGAAAAGTCATCTTTTATTATCAACAACATAGGTATACCACAAGGTTCAGTTTTAGGTCCATTGCTTTTTAGTTGGTCTATAAATGATCTGCCACGTTCTTGTCCAGATAATATATGTCAACTTTATGCTGACAACACTGGGTTTTTTTACATCAGCTAAGTGAGCTGTCAAGCAGAGATCTTAAATGCTCAACTGGAGGGAATATCCCAGTGGCTCCAAAAAACCCACCTCACTTTGAACATTAGGAAAACAGTTTATATGTGTTTCTCTAATAGAAAGCAAAAAGGAAAATTGAAAGACACAGAAGAGGTAAAGTTTTTAGGTATTATTTTAGATATATAATTTCTTTTATTATTTTAGAATTCACATTTGACAAATATAAAAAGAAACTTTAAAAAATGGTAAAGATCAACTTAAATTGTGATCAGACAATACATTTCAAAGCAGGTAGCTCAGGTTTTTATGCATGCAGTTTTAAAAATGTTATACATTTGTCATACATAAAATGATTGTTTAAAAGTTTGCATGATAAAGCCCCACAGGTGTTACCTAAATGTATAAATAGACAGGATGGTGCAGGGAATGGTAACTGTAGGATTGACTACTGTAGAACAACACAGGGGCAAAGGGCTTTTTCTGTGAAGGGTTTTCATCTTTGGAATATGTTGCCAAGTGAAATTAAATGAATACAATACATAAAGTCTTTTAAAGTAATGGAAAAGCACTGGCTTAAAACCAGAAACCAGACCTGTGCTCTTACTTTTAATCCTTTTTATTAGGCTATATGTTACCAGGGTTGGGAGAAGCAACCTTTTTATTTTTCAGATGTCTAGTTTCTTTTGTTTTCGTTTTTATTGTTGTTATTATTATTATAATTATGTTTTATTTGTATATTTACTTATTTTTTTTTTTTTAGGGAAAAGCCTATCTATGGACCTAAGATGCAAATTAGCATGCACTATAATCTCTATGCACAATACTTTTGTTTAGTTGTTGTGCTAAAATCATGTTTTTTTCTGTCCCTATATAAATAACTAAACTAACTAACTAAATAAAAGTATGCAGTAGGTTAGATTTGATTCATAGATGTACAAACAACTATTTAAAGCTGCGGAAAGTCCAAAGGTGAAAGGTCACAACTAGTTCTTCACATTACAGGTCAATATTGACCCATCAAAACAATGGAAGGAACAATTTGTTTTAAATTGTTATTTCTCTTAAACAATTAGCTACATTTCTTTGATTATTTATTCAGTTATTTTGATGGTCTTGACAAAGGCACAATGTTTGGTTCCAGTACCAAAAACTATGCTGTATTTATAACATATTCTATACCTGTCCCTGGTCAAAAATGACCCTAAGACAATAGGAGGGTTAAAAATTAAAAAATAGGAGGGAAAAAACTTTTCAGCTTTTAAATATTTCCTAGCCTTATATACCAATAATAGATTTTCCATGAGCTGATTTCATCAACATGCCAGTAATTATTTCCACCTTATTCATTTCAATTCTTTAGTACTTTTTTAACTTGATGGGCAATACTTCCAAAGCATTCAGATACAGAAAACCATGACAGAAAAGTAGAAGGCACCAGTTTTGTAATATATATATGTATAAATAAAAACTCTTCTTTGTTTATTTGATACGTTTATTACTTGCCAGTTTGGTTTCTATTGCACTTTTGGCGTTGTATTTGAATGTCCCTTTCTAAGTGTAGTGTAGAACAGAAGGAAGGTGTTGCCTTGGGCCAGATTGAAACAGAGGAGGCCAGTGGATGTGGAAGTACACTAGATTGAGTGAGTTTACAGTAGTGCAGTCCACACAGACCCTCCCCCCCGCTCTCAGCAGATGTGGATTGAGTTTTCAGTTGTGTCTGTCACTGCTGCATTTCCACTTCAAGTTCAGGAAATCTAAACTTTCCTCTCCTAATCACCCTGCCCTTTGATAAAAAAGACTGGAGGGACAGTAATTAATCCCCCCTCCTTCCTCTATCTCTCCCTCTCCCTCTGCCCCCTTCCCCACAATAGACATCAAACCTTTTGGATGCTAATGAGACAGTGAGAAAATGGCTTTGCTTCTGATGAACTTTATCCTGTTGGGACAGAGACAGACAGTCAGCTGCCAGTATACAGAGATATGGAGATTTTTCAAACACGAGCATTGTCTCATGGAACGATGTTGTATTTCAATGCATCATTAGAAAATAAATAATAATGATAATAATAAAAACTGCACTGAAAATGCATTATTCCAATGAACAAAAAGCATCTTTGTAAGGTGATTGCGGATGATGCACACATGTGACGATCAAAATTAAATGCTATTTTTTTCCAGGGGCACCCAAAGAGAATTTAGACCATCAGCTTTAGAATTACAGTCCAAATGGTAATCACCGATATTGAATTAAAAAAAAACTTTATTCAGTATACCAAGTGAAAAATACAAGTAATCTTGCATTAATGTAAAAAAAGAGAAAAAAAATATAATTTCAACTACAAATAAATATATAAAAAAATACTAATTTGAAAAATACTTGCATTTTATTATGTTTAGATTATATATTTATTTTATTAAAAACATGTGTATTATTTCTGATGTATCCATAATTTCATAAAATGCAATATATGAAATAAAATATAACAATAATAATAATGATAATAATAATAATAATAAAGCTAAATATGAGTACAGAATGACAAGCTCTTCCACATTGTCTTAGGAAGACACACATCATATGTTCACATGTTAGTCCATTTTATTTGTACACATATTTTTTATTAAAATAGCTTTTTCCAGAACACATCACTTTAATTTTTGTGTTTCCTTTTTGATATCATGTTGCCTTTGGTATTCTTTAACTCTCAAAGACAGAAAGAGTCTAGGTTATGGATGTAACCTCCGTTCCCTGATGGAGTGAATGAGACGTTGTGTCGAAGAAGCAACACTAGGGGTCTCTCTTGAGTGCCGAATATGCCTCTGATCTTTGAATAAAGGCCATTGAGAAGTTGGCAGCCAGTATTTGCATACCCCGCCCCTGGACATATGGGTATAAAAGCGGGGAAATACACTGAGTTCATTCAGGATTTTTCTGAGGAGCCACTACAGTGGCTCGGCTCAGCGATGTGGCCGGGAGGACACAACGTCTCGTTCCCTCCATCAGGGAACAGAGGTTACATCCGTAACCTAGACGTTCCCTGTCTGTCACTCACTTCGATGTTGTGTCAAAGAAGCGACACTAGGTGTCCAATTTAAATCACGCCATGTGCTGAGCCGTGTACTTGTTCTGCTGACACAGGAGCGGGCAGGTATTCTATGTGTAAAGGCGACCAGCTGTGTCAGACTGCACGTACCCTTCCCCAATGCGCCACAAAAGTCGTCAGAATCCTTCTGGTTACCCTAGGCAGGCGAACGATGCGACGCTTGCCAACCTGGGAACGGGCCAAGCCTGGCTGGGTCTCTTTTCTCTCTATGTTTCTCTGCATAGAGCAAGAATGGCTGGGGCCCTTACATGCATCGAGGGAAGGGGGTCTTACCCAGTTTCCTATTCTTTCAGGGGGAAAAGACCCTGCGGAGGCCACACCTGCCCGAAAGTGGAGGTAAAGGTGGCGAATACATCACATGGGTTTTTAGGCAGCATGTGGAGATGGTGCAGTGGTAGATCCAACCTTGCTAGGAGGGGGGAGTTGCTACAACACAGCGACAGGAGGGCAGCTGAAACTGCCAAAGGGAGATGCGGGTCCACTCATAAGGGGACCGTACCGTGGAAAATACACACAGGGGGAGTCCGTGTAGGAGTCCTGCCCTGCGGAGCACCTATTCCAGTACAGAGTAGATTAAGTACCCGCAGTGGATTGGGTCGGCGAGTTCCTCCGCTGAACTGCGGACCCAAAGGGCTAGAGAGGAATCGTCCAGGGATCCGAATGAGTGGGCTCTCCTGGGAGAGAAAGTGCACAGTTTTACCTCTGGGAAAAAAGGGCACTAGGCACAAGCGATCTACCCGGCCAGACCATCAGCGTGTTACTGAGTTCTACCGGCTCAGACCTGAAAAAACACGGGACGATACTGACTCAACCCGGAGACTGTAGGTGTTGCCCAACCCGCTGCTCTACATATGTCTGCTAGGGAGGTACCCCTGGCCAGTACCCATGAGGACGCAACACTCCTTGTCGAGAGTGCTCGGACCCGGAAGGGAGGGGGGCACGGCCTGGGTGTGATAGGCCAATGAAATGGTGTCCACTACCCAGTGGGAAACCCTCTGTTTGGAGACAGAGTTCTCTTTCCGCTGTCTGCCAAAGCAGACAAAGAGCTGCTCAGAACATCTAAAGCTCTGCATGTGGTCCAAGTACCGTGCAAAGCACGTACCGGACACAGCAACGAAGGGGCTGGGTCTGCCTCCTCCTGGGGCAGGGCTTGCAGGTTCACTACCTGGTCTCTAAAGGGCATGGTAGGAACCTTGGGCACGTAGCTCGGTCGCGGTCTTAGGATCACAAACGTGTCTGCCGGACTGAACTCCAGGCAAGTGCCACTAACAGAGAACGCTTGCAGGTCCCCGACCCTCTTGATGGAGGCGAGCACGATCAGCAGGGCCGTCTTTAGAGAGAGGGCCCTGAGTCCGGCTGATTCTAGCGGCTCGAAGGGAGGTCTCTGAAGGCCCGAGAGGACCACTGAGAGAAATGACTGGGGGTGAAGCCTCCACTCTCCACTTGGCAAGCGTTGTTGCGCCTCCACTACCACATTGAGGTTGCCGGGGATGTAAGTGGCACCCAGCGACTTGAGACGGGCGAGTCGTGACATGTGGTGGGAGCATACGCCGCCTTGGTGATTTATGTACACTACCACGGTGGTGCTGTCTGACCTGACTAGGACATGTTTCTCCCGAACTAATGGGAGGAACTTCCGCAGGGCAAAGAAAACAGTCAGCAACTCTAGGCAGTTGATGTGCCAGCACAGCAGGGCCCCTTTCCAACGGCCCACAGCTGCGTGCCCATTGCATACGGCGCCCCAACCCAATCTGGAGGCATCGGTCGTGACCAGGATGCATCGGGACACCTGCTGCAAGGGTACTCCTGCCCGTAAAAAGCAGAGGTCTGTCCAGGGTTTGATTGCTTGGTGGCAGGTGGGGATGATCATCACACGGTTGTCTCGGGACTCGGGTCTGAAGCCAGTGCTGAAGCGGTCTCATATGCATCAACCCCAGTGGCGCGACCGCCGTGGAGGATACCATATGCCCCAGGAGCCACTGGAAAAGTTTTAAAGGGACCGATGTGCCTGGCCTGAGAGTGGCGAGATATCTCAGCACTGACTGCGCACGCTCGTTGGTGAGACATTCTGACATTGAGACCGAGTCTAACTCCATACCGAGAAAAGAAATGCTCTGAACCGGGAAGTGCTTGCTCTTTTCCCAGTTGACCTGAAGCCCCAAGCATCTGAGGTGCCTGAGAACCTGGTCTCTGTGAGCGCATATTAATTCTCGCGAGCGGGCCAGGATAAGCCAGTTGTCGAGGTAATTGATTATGCGGATGCCAGCTTCTCGGTGCAGGGCAAGAGCTGCCTCTGTGACTTTCGTGAACACGCGAGGGGACAGAGACATGCCGAAGGGGAGGACTTTGTACTGATATGCCTGGCTGTCGAACGCAAACCATAGAAAGTGTCGGTGTCGAGGCAGAATTGAGACGTGGAAGTACGCGTCCTTCAGGTCTACCGCTGTGAACCAATCTAGATGCCAGACGCAAATTAGAAGGTGTTTTTGCGTGAGCATTTTGAACTGGAGTTTGAGCAGAGCCCGGTTGAAAACTCGCAGGTCCAAGATGGGTCATAAGCCGCCGCCTTTCTTAGGTACAACGAAGTAAGGGCTGTAGAAACCCTTCTTTACTGCCGTAAAGCGGATGAACGCGAAGGGGGTCGGGGGCCTGGCAAACTGAATTGCGTAAACAAGTCGAATAGTCTGGGCCAGCCAGTGTGACGGGTTGGGAAGTGAAAGCCACGCATCCAAGCTCCACACTAGGGGCACCAAGGGGACGGTTATTTTTGACATACCCAGCGGGGCAGAGCAGCGGGGCAGAGCAGGTAGTATGGCGTTGGGAGGCGAGGAGGCGTCCCGAGGCTCTAGTGCTGAGAAAAGACTCAAAGCACTTACCTTGCTCCACATACCCGGAAGGGGGTGGGTTAGCGACTGAGGAGGTCCAGTGTCAGTGTCCTCTAGACTCATCAGAAACGGCCGGCCGAGGGACAGTCGTGGGGCTGAAGGTGGGGGCAAAATGAAATAAATCAAACAAAAGATTCTTCTCCTGTCCCTCCACCGGGGGACGGAGTGGTCTTACCAGCTCCAGAGCTAACATCTCGGGTTCTGGGTCGAACGTCTCAGGAGTGCCTGGGTGCCTTCTGGGTCCTCGAGGGGGTCCTTGAGACGGGGGGCATCTGCTTCCTGCGGAGTGCTCGACGCTGAGGCTGAGAGCTGGGCCCGGGTTGAGGCAGAGCAGGGTGTTTCTTTGCCGCAGGAGAACACCCTTGGCGAGCAGACGGGGCAAGGCCCATGGCGGCAGGCTTGCGGTGGGGCAGGATGTGAGATATGGCCTCCGTCTGCTTCATCACCGCGGAGAACTGCTGGGCAAAGTCCTCTCGCAAAGGCCGAACTGGGAGACAGGGGCGTTGAGAAAGCGAACCTTGTCGGTCTCACGCATCTCGACCAAGTTAAGCCACAGATGACATTCCAGGACCTGAGTGACTATGCTGTGACATTTGTGGCTCTAAGGGCGAGGTCAGTCGCTGGATGCAGTTCCTGCAGCACATCGTGATCAGGGCTACCCCCGTGCAGATCTTTGAGCGCCTTAGCCTGGTGGACTTGCAGGAGGGCCATGGCGTGCAGGGTGGAAGCGGCATGTCCGGCGGCGCTGTAGGCCTTCGCGGTCAGTGAGGATGTTGTCCTACAGGCCTTGGAGGGGAGCACAGGGTGACCCCGCCAGGTGGTAGGGTTTCTGGGGCATAAGTGGAGCGCAACAGTCCTATCCACCTGGGGAATCGCTGTGTAGCCGTGGGCCGCTCCGCCGTCGAGGGTAGCGAGAGCGGATGAGCGAGTGGCTTTGTGATGAGCGGTGCTCTCCACGATGACGTCAGCTCATCATGCACCTTCGGGAAAAACGGGACCGGGGTGGGGTATAGGCTGTGAGCGGCGCCCGGACCCCAGGAACCAGTCATCACACCGTGATGGCTGTGGGGAGGACGGAGGGTTCCAGTCCAACCCCATGCTGGCGGCAGCCCAGGAAAGCATGTCGGTCATCTGAGTGTCAGCCTCAGCCTGGTCATGCTGGCCCGAAGGCGGCAGCCCAGGGGAGTCATCCGCGTCAGACTCCGCACTCTCCGATGCAGCGGCGAGCTCATCCACTTCGAGCTCTAGAGGATAAGCAGGCTGGCTGTGAGGCGAGCCGCTATTGCCTCGAGCAAGCGCGGGAGTCAACGAGCGTGCTGGGGGGGCTGGTGGTCCGAGGGGGCATACCCGGCGTACCTATTGAAAACAAGCCGCGACAGCAACGTTGCCATGGTCATGCACTCGCAGTGAGAGCATAAACCATACACAAACGCTGCCGCGGTGTGATTGCTGCCCAAACATACGAGACAACGCCCATGGCCATCAGAAGTGGAGATCACTCTACTGCATCCAGGAACTACACAGGGGTGGAATGTATCTTTATAAAGACGCGTCCTGAAAAGTACGTTCAACGCCGCTGTGTATTGTTCTAATAGAGGAAAAACACTCTTTTAAAAGAAATATCACTCTTTTAATATGCTCTTGCGCTGTCGAAGCGCACAGTGGCAAGCTGCACTGCCGTGCAGGGAAGGAGCAAGCCGCTGTAGTGCGCCATAGATCCAACAGCAGAGAGTGTCAGAGGAACAGGAACAGTTGTGTGACTCACAGCTCGCTGCAGTACAACCATTGGCTCCGAAAAAAAATTCGGAATGAACTCAAGGTATGTCCGGGGGCGGGGTATGCAAATACTGGCTGCCAACTTCTCATTGGCCTTTTTCATAGATCAGAGGCATATTCGGCACTCAAGAGTGACCCCTAGTGTCGCTTCTTCTACACAACGTCGAAGTGAGCGACAGACGGTGAACTGTTGTTATTATTATAGTTGCTTTTGTTAATAATAATCTGCGATATTCATATTCTTCACATCAAGACATTTGAGTTGTTCATGTGTCATTAATGTAATGAAGCAACAATCACTGAATGTTTCTATAGATGTTAGTGAAGAGTTTGTCTAATATTAGAGTAACGTGTGTTGGCATGGATGCAGCTCTCTCCTCTCACTTCAGTGTTAAGGTTGGTTAAAGCACAAAGGTCGGGCCAAGAGAGTGACAACACACTGATTTACAGCGTTCCAAGGTCAGGTTGCCCAGCAACAAAGACACAGCATCTCATTAGACCTTTTTACCCCTTTTTAAAGTTTTGCATGCTGATGTTTGTTGTTTTAAATAACTCTCTTAAGTGTTTTGATGCATGCATCAGTGGCGTAGCCAGAAACAAGACGTTGGTTGTGCCAAGAGAAAACTGAGTGTGCAAAAACTAAAGCACAATTAAGTGAAATATAATCAAATGATAATTAACATCCATTGCATCCATTTCTTTTTGGCTATGATTTTTTAAGCTCTGTGTAGTTTAAATGACTGAAAGGAGTAAGTCGCTCTGTTAATATATAAAAATACAAGACTTAATCATTTGTAAAAAATAAATAAATTTTAAAAAAATATATATATATATATTGGAATGATTCATCATTATTGTCCAGAATATGCTAAAGACACAAATATAAATGATGGTACAATTTCCACAAAACAGAATATATATATATATATATATATATATATATATATATATATATATATATATATATATATATATATATATATATATATATATACATATATATATACATATATATATATACATATATATATACATATATATATATATATATATATATATATATATATATATATATATATATATATATATATACATGAAGTTCTTTAAAAACTTAATTGTGGAAAATAAATAAGTCAGTAACGCATTCACAACTGTAAGAAGATTCAAAACCTTTTCTGTGCATTCTTTGTATTTATGGAGTAATGGAGGTTTGGTTCATAATAAAAAAGAAAACTAATACTGTTGCTACATTAATTATGAAGACAATATAAATAAAGGATAATACCATGTCTGGCATGATGCAAACAGTAAAATGTCAAAAAAAAAAAAAAAAAGCCATTTCATTTCAGTGTGCAAGCTTACATTTTGGGTGGCAGTTGCACACCCTGGCACACCCATGGCTACACCTCTGGCATGCATAACCCACATTACCTCTAATGATCTACATTGATCAGCAAGGCAGAGCTCAATTTAGATCATAATATGTATCCAAAACTTCTACGATGGGAATAAGATATGTCATAATGTAAAAGCTGTCATCCTCTGATATAATGTATCCAAAACACGAAACCAGGTTCATTATAGTTAAAATAGTCATATTTTAGTCAGGAGTTTTCGTAAATGTATATATAGTAGGTGGATGCTTCCTTCAGCAGATTTCTCATGTTTTGTAGTGTACATTTGTGTCACTGCAATGAGCACTCACTAGTGTGTGAAAAACATAATTAAAACATTTGCTGCAGTCACCACATATACCAAACAGAGTCCACACACACACACACACACTTACACACACACAGACACAAACACACACACATATACACACACACACAGACACACACACACACTTACACACACACACAGACACACACACACACAGACATATACACACACACTTACATACACACACACATATACACACACACACACTTACACACACACACACACAAACACACACACACAGACACACACACATGCAAACAAACACACACACACTTACATACACACACAGACACACACAAACACACATATATACACACACACACTTACATACACACAAACACATACAAACACACACACTCACACACACACACTTACACACAAACACACACGCACACATACAAACACACACACACACACACACACACACACAAACAGGACATTTTCAATTACATAGAATTGTAAGGAAGTTTAATGTTCGTTTTTATGCTTATTTCTGCTTCAGATTGGTTTTGAATGTAGATTTGAACTGTAATATAAGTGTAAACAAAGTCATTATGAATACAGTGCATATAGAAACACTTAAAACCGAATATGCATGCAGAGTAATGGTGTAGGTGTAAACGGATGCTTAGTTTCCTCTTTGCCTCTGGGAACAATGTTATCCGAATGAAGCAACAGCTACAGGTAAATACATGCAAATCTTCCTGTTACATCATAGCTGTGATGGGGGATCGGTTAGCTGGACGTGTTATCAGTTAGTTTATCTGAAAATTTGTTTGATGATCCAGAATATTGGTTCATTGATAAACAGAATGATTGCCAATTTCACTTGATCAATCATTATCAATTATTGAGAAAAAAAAGTGTTGATCAAATGATATCAACAGACTTAGTAGTTTATTCAGCAGCTATTCAGTTGCCACTATATGTTTAACATATGTATGTACAACTTATGTTAACAACATAAGTTGTAGCCACAATAGCATCATACATCTAAGTGTAGAGTACCAGAACAGAGACATGAAAAACATTGCCTGGCACTAATACCATACATACATCATCAAAAACTCAAGGATATAATGTAAAAGACAGCCAGCACTGTTTGAGGGCACAGTTACAGATACAGTAGCTCGTCCTGCTATAGTTTATGGAAGTCTTGACATGTCTGCTGTGTAGTCTGGAGGTCCATATAGGAGCTGGGGGCCAGCAGACCATAAAACCAGGGCAAACAAAGGGGGCAGGGCCCATTGCAGGGCTTCTTTTACTGCATTCCCACGCCAGCAGCAGTGGCTCACTGGGAAGTGTTACCTGCACGGTGCTAGATACCCCCCTATAACCCCCTATCCGCATCATCCACAGCCCCCACACAGCAGCAGCTCTCCTCATGCATCGCACAGCCCAGCTCAAGTGACCCAGGTGTACAAACAGTAAACGCTGTGCCCAGATCAAAGCCACTCATTAAAGAGCAATAGATACAGCCCACTAATCCCAGATTCTTTACCAAAGCCATGGGCCAGAGTGTTCCGCCACCCTGTGGACACCTGAGTCATCGCCACCTACAGGTCAGTTTGTATTTTTACAGTCTGGAGAGAGTAAAAAGTTGTGCTGGAATTCTGACACTGGTGGTTTGTCATGAAACCCAAACTACTATAAATAATAGAGAAAAAATATGGCCATCCAAAGGGCTGTTTCACTTGCTTTCAATTGTTGTTTCAGAATTAACCTTATTTTAATTTTTTATTTATGGTGTTGACCATAGTTTCTGCTAAAATGCCAAAGTCACTACAACTGTAGAAGCTTAGAGAGTTAACCACCACTGTCAAATAAAAACAACAACAACAACAACAACAAAAATAAATTTTTGAAAGGTCACTATCAATTAAACAAATTCAAATTAAACAAAACAAAACAACATTTTTGAAAGTTCACTATCAATTAAACAAATTCAAATTAAACAAAACAAAACAAAAATACATTTTTGAAAGGTCACTATCAATTAAAAAAATTCAAATAAAAAAATACATTTTTGAAAGATCACTATCAATTAAACAAATTCAAATTAAACAAAACAAAAATATATTTTTGAAAGGTCACTATCAATTAAACAAATTCAAATTAAACAAAATAAAAATACATTTTTGAAAGGTCACTATCAATTAAACAAATTCAAATTAAACAAAACAAAAATACATTTTTGAAAGTTCACTATCAATTAAACAAATTCAAATTAAACAAAACAAAACAAAAATACATTTTTGAAAGGTCACTATCAATTAAACAAATAAAAATGAAACAAAACCAATTTTTTTTTGAAAGGTCACTATCAATTAAACAAATTACATTTAAACAAAACTAAACAAAAACACATTTTTGAAAGGTCACTATCAAATAAACAAATAAAAATGAAACAAAAATAAATAAATTAAGTTCACTGTCAAATTAAAAACAAAACAAAACAAAAACAAAAAAACATATTTAGAATGGTCACTGTCGATTAAACTTAAAATGATTTAAAACAAAACAACAAAGTACATTACATCACTGTCAATTAAACAAAACAAAATAATTTTTTGGACAGTTGGTCAACTGAAAAAAAAAATCTAACAAAACAAATTTCTTTTTGAAATGTCACTGTATATTAAACTAAACAAAATACTTTCAGAAAGTCAGGGTCACTGTCAGAAAAACGTAACAAAAAGAAACAAAAGAAAACATCAGAACAACAAAACACATTTTTGAAAAGTAATTGTCAGTTAAATGTAATAAAACAACTTTAAAATCACACTTTGGAAAGTAAACAAAACAAAAGTTATTTTTGAAAGATCACAATCAATTAAAAAAAAACAAAGTGAAAAAATAAATTTTTGAAGGATCAATGTTAATTAAATTGAAAAAAAAAAAAACACTGGAAAGTCACTGTTAATTCAAGAAAAAAAACATTCGAAAGGTCATTGTCAAATAAACAAAACAAAAATAAATTTTGAAGGACCACTTAAAGTCAAGGGTCCTAAATGTCAATTCACCTTTACAAAATTAACTAAAACAAAACAACAAAACATGCTTTTGAAAAGTCAAAATAACAATTTTAAAGGTAGCTGTCAATTAAACAAAACAAAATGAAAGAAAACAAAACAACAAAACACATTTTGTTTGAAAGGCCACTGTCGATTAAACAAAACAAAAAACAAACATTGCATTTTTATAAGGTTATTGTTATAAAGGGCCACGGAAATAAAAAACTAAATAAAAAGTTAAGCATGGCTTGTTCTTTTCAGTGTTTAGCAAAGTTTCTCTCCTTTGTGTTTCATGTAAATCAAACAGAATAATGTGATGTGAATTCTGACTCATTTAACGTTTCTCTTTGAAGAATCTCTCACTTATCATGCTGGAAAATATCATGAAAATCTCATTGTGCTGACAGATGTGATTGCTCACAAAATGTATCTCCAGTGTATATTCACACTCAAGTGTCTAATATGAAAATGTATTCAGTTTCAACAGCATTGGGGAGCGGATGGATATAGTTGATAATAGATGGATTGTCAGTGTGACTCAGATGACCGAATGTGCTCAAGAGCTTTATTGCATATAAGTGTGACCGTGTATGTGAGTTTGTTGAGAAGGTAAAATGTCTCGAGCCAATTCAGTTACACCAAAAAAAACATGCACATATTAATGAATCATTTTGATTTACTCTCTGAAAATGTTTGTTGAAAGTACTTGAGTTTATAAAGTACAAAATATATACCTGCACAACTCAAAAAGCGAGCTTATTTATTGACCCACATTACCAGACTTTTTTCAAGATACAAAGTACTTGTGTTTATTCCAGTGCTAAAGAAGCTAAAGCAAAAGAGGTTTGAAGTCTGTCATTTGTAAGCACACAAAACACAAAATGAATTTCCTGCCCTGACTCTTGGAATTCACCGCTGATTTGGACATTTAGCATTTCCTTTCCATCTCCTTTTCAGGACACATAATAAACTGACGGATGAAAGTTGACAAAATGTGAGCGTCTTAGACTCATCGTTCTCTGCCATCGTCCCGTCCTCTGCTGTGATTTCCTGAGAACGATGTGCTGTAGCCTGGCCGAGGTGCTCTGGTGGTGCTGTGGCCGTCTTTGATGAACACTGCCTCTTTGTAGTTGGCGTGGAGATGCTTGTTAGTCAGTAAAAGTGAGGGCTAAATGGCTCCATGACAGGAAGCTGTTTACATGGGGACGCTCCAGTCACTAGCAGCCCCCATTGTCTGCTGGCCTCTCTCCTACTTCATTAGCATTTCCATAAGAAAGGGCCAGTAATTACCCCTTTTCTTCTGACATCCCTTCATCTTTGGAAGCCTCCCTGGATCCCTCTGACCTCTGTTTTTACTTCTACTCACTATCTTTCTGGCTGTCCATGCTGTGACAAAATGAATACAGTCAGAGAGAGCAATGTGATTGTTTACTCAACCTTCGCTCTGTTTGAAAGTTTCCTCTTTTGGGAAATGTGGCACAATCAGCCCGGCTGACTTGGTATAGAGTTGGATGACCTGTCTTGAAAAACAGCCTGCTTTAAGATATGCAACACTCAAGCAGAAGTGTTTGCTTCAGCCTTTGGGAAATAATGATATTTATATTTACTAGTAGTGAGGTTCATTTCTCCAAAACGTATACAGATGTGAAATGGTTGTAGCACAACTCAGTTCAAGCAGATGAGGAAAAGGACTATAAAAATCCACATCCTCAATGAGGAATATATACTTTTACCTTCAGGGAGACGGTTCAGAGTTCTGTTATGTAAGACAAGCTGTTTTAAAAACTCAATTGTGCCAACTCAGTCAGATTTTTAAATAAGATCTAAGGTTTTTGAACTGTAGGTTTTATGGATTTGTATTTTATATTGTGCTCATATTCTTTTGTACTTGAACTTTTAATGGTATTTTGTTGTTCGTTCTTTTATAAATGTTGTATAAATTATATATTGTCAGAATTCAATTCATCAAGGCCACGTCCACATTAATCAATTTTGTTTGAAAACACAGAAATTTCGCGTCGCTTACATGTCTCATCCACACTGGAATGGTAGTTTGATCTAAAAATATTTTTGAAAATTATGCAAATGTAGTAGCTAAAGAAAATCCCTGAAAGAAAATTAACATTTCTTTTGAGACAAAATACTTATTTATTATTTTCAGTTTCGTTTAATGTATTTAAATCAAACATTTTACAAAAACTCTTTTACCCCAAGTGAGGGAGCCTTTTACCCCAAGTGAGGGAGCCTTTTACCCCAAGTGAGGGAGCCTTTTACCCTAAGCTACATTTCCTTACTTTAGCCCCAATGTAAGTTTAACAGGCCATATTTTTTTCTTGGTGGCTTTAATTAGAATCTCTCCAGTTAAGTTCACTTTGCAATACTTGCAATGTTTCAAGTAAATTTGTCTCACTCTTTGTTTGTACATTTTACTGAAAGATTGTACGACTGAACGAAGAGCTGAGCTTTTAAAAACATACTGTTACGAACGGAGCAGACGAGGAGTGAGGATCTAAATGCAGCTTTATTGGAAGTTAAACAAAAACAAACTAATTGTGAACACGGGAACAAAAGAAACATCCACGATGGGAAAACAAAGATGAAAACGCTGGAAACATCCACAACGGGAACTCGGGCTGGAAACAACATTCATACAACAACTGACAACGAGTGGTGGAAAAACAGGGTTTAAATAAACAGGGATAACGAGGAGCAGGTGCAAACAATGAGGGAGACAGCTGGCAGTGATGAGGGCAGAGAATGCTGGGAAATGTAGTGAGGGAGAGATGACAGGGAGAAACACAAGGCAGACAATGGGAATCGTGACAGAATCCCCCCTCAAAGGGATTCCAGACGCCCCCCAAAAGGAAAAAAAAAAAAACAACCCAGGAGTGAAGGGGGCTCAGGGTGGGTGGGCAGACCAAGGAGGGCACGAGGGGCCAACACCGGACGGACAGAGTGGGTCAGGAGGCCGGGGTGGAGGCCACAGGACAGGGGGCCTGGGAGGTGGCCACAGGACAGGGGATGGGTCATGAGGGAAGGGTCAGGGGATCTGGGAGGTGGCCACAGGACAGGGGACGGGTCAGGAGGGACAGGGGATCTGGGAAGTGGCCACAGAATAGGGGACAGGTCAGGAGGTCTAGGAGATGGCCGTAGGACAGGGAAATGTTCAGGAGGCCAGGGAGGAGGCCACAGGACAGGGTCAGGAGGCCTGGGAGGAGGCCACAGGAGAGGGACTGGGTCAGAAGGCCTAGGGGAAGGCCACAGGAGAGAGTCAGAGGGCCTGGGAGGAGGCCAGAGGACAGGGTCAGAGGGCCTGGGAGGAGGCCAGAGGACAGGGTCAGAGGGCCTAGGGGAAGGCCACAGGACAGGAACAGGGTCAGGAGGCCGGGGAGGAGGCCACAGGACAGGAACAGGGTCAGAAGGCCTGGGAGGAAGCCACAGGACAGAGTCTGAAGGCCTGGGAGGAGACCACAGGACAGAGTCTGAAGGCCTAAGGGAAGGCCACAGGACAGGGATAGGGTCAGGAAGCCGGGAAGGGTCCGGAGCCGTGGAAGGGTCCGGAGGCAGAGCCGTGGAAGGGTCCGGAGGCAGAGCCGTGGGAGGTGGAGCAGGCAGAGCCGTGGGAGGTGGAGCAGGCAGAGCCGTGGGAGGTGGAGCAGGCAGAGCCGTGGGAGGTGGAGCAGGCAGAGCCGTGGGAGGTGGAGCAGGCGCAGGCAGGGCCGTGGAAGGTGGAACCATGAAGGACCTCAGGGGCAGAGCCGTAGAAGGCGGAGCCATACGAGTTGGAGCCATGGGAGGCGGAGCCATAGAGGGTTCAAGGGGAGTAGCCGAGGGAGGAAGAGCCGTGGAGGATTTCATATGCAGAATCATGGAAGGCTCAGGTGGCGTGGTAGGCTCTGGTGACAAGGAAGGCTCGAGAGGCGGAGCGCTGGGAGGCTCGGGGGGCGGAGCGCTGGGAGGCTCGGGGGGGGCGGAGCGCTGGGAGGCTCGGGGGGGGCGGAGCGCTGGGAGGCTCGGGGGGCGCTGGCTCTTGGACGGTCGAGGCTACTGGCGCTGGCTCTTGGACGGTCGAGGCTACAGGCGCTGGCACTGGCTCTTGGACGGCCGAGGCTACAGGCGCTGGCACTGGCTCTTGGACGGCCGAGGCTACAGGCGCTGGCACTGGCTCTTGGACGGCCGAGGCTACAGGCGCTGGCACTGGCTCTTGGACGGCCGAGGCTACAGGCGCTGGCACTGAGGACGGAGCCGTGGAAGGCGGAGACTGGTGAGCGGAAGCCCTTCCTCTTCTCCTCCTCCTCCTGGCGGACGAGGCTGGCAACGCTGGCACTGGGACGGAAGAGGCTGGCAACGCTTTGGCCGTGGCAGGCGTGGGCGTTGGCTCGTTGGCCGTGGCAGGCGTGGGCGTTGGCCGTGGCAGGCGTGGGCGTTGGCCGTGGCAGGCGTGGGCGTTGGCCGTGGCAGGCGTGGGCGTTGGCCGTGGCAGGCGTGGGCGTTGGCCGTGGCAGGCGTGGCAGGTGTGGGCGTTGGCTTGTTGGCCGTGGCAGGAGTGGGACAACCAGGAGCCCAGCCCGGAATCGAGAGAGGAGGGTCCCCCGCAGCGAAAGTCTCCAGGATGAGCTCCACATATTTCTGCCAGGTGTAGTCTCCCATCTCCGGCAACTCCCACCATCGGAGTCTGGGCAGACCGGACCCGTACACAGACTTAAGGGTCTGGTCATCCCAGCCAGTGAGACTGGCTATGCTGGAGAAGAAATAGGTGTACTCATGGATGGTTAGATCCGCCTGGGCCAGCTCCAAGAAGAAAGATGCTAGATCCATTGTGTTCAGTTGTTCTGTTACGAACGGAGCAGACGAGGAGTGAGGATCTAAATGCAGCTTTATTGGAAGTTAAATAAAAACAAACTAATTGTGAACACAGGAACAAAAGAAACATCCACGATGGGAAAACAAAGATGAAAACGCTGGAAACATCCACGACGGGAACAAACAGGAACTCAGGCTGGAAACAACATTCATACAACAACTGACAACGAGTGGTGGAAAAACAGGGTTTAAATAAACAGGGATAACGAGGAGCAGGTGCAAACAATGAGGGAGACAGCTGGCAGTGATGAGGGCAGAGAATGCTGGGAAATGTAGTGAGGGAGAGATGACAGGGAGAAACACAAGGCAGACAATGGGAATCGTGACACATACTATAGCATTTCAATGCTTTTTTATGTACTTAGTCATGTACGACAGGATATACGGAAGCCTTGCACAGATGACCTTTATGCATGCTACATCGGACAAGAGCACCTTGCTTTAATGGCTTAGGAGACAAGATCTAGAGCTGCACATGCAGACCTGAAAACTTGGTGCAAAAAACTTGACAACTGTAACAAATGTTTTTATTTTTATCATGAACGGGTAATTTTGAGAAGAGAATGAACTTCAGACTTCACAAAATAAGAAGCTACCAAACATAACAACAAAATCAACAATAAAACATTTTTGTTAATCAACTTGCAAACAGTGAATCCATGCAAGCTCTTTCATTGATTAAGGATACTGCAAACATCACCTCAAAAAGTTAAGTAAAATGTACTTATTTTATTTATGTTTGAAATGTAGGCAAATAAATTTGACAAGGTTTTCTGTTTTAGAATAAATACATAATGATGCATTGTAAAGATAACAAATAATCCAAATGAATATTGACTTCGATTACCCCTTGAGTCCAAATGCGGAATTTACTTTTAATGTTTTCGAGTTCATGCTTAAACTAACGTATTCAATGTAGAAATTACTTCATATTTTCTGCTATATTTCACAACAAAATCATTTTTTCAGATGCTACAGAATTTGTAATTATACAAATCTAATAAAGAAACTTGTCAAATTATAACATAGTTGTTTTTCCTTAACCAGAGGACATGCAATAAATCAAGCCGATCACCTGATCAATCCGCACACTGAACATGCCATCTTACAGTCTAAAAGAACCATTTGTAAGCAATTGTAAACCGTGAAATTTATTTTTTTGCAGTAACATCTAACTTAACTGGTTTTATTCAAGTAATATGAACCTGATCACATTATTTTCCATCAATGAGCAGTCATTGAGTCTGTCCTCTGCACTTCAATAACTGTCTGGTTTGGTTCAGCTACCAAGTCAGACATCAGAAGACTTCAAAGTAGAGTTTGGACTGCTGAGATCATTATTGGTGCTCCCCTACCCACCCTGCTAGAACTGTACACATCCAGAGTAAAAAAGGGCTGGTAAAATCACTCTTGAGCCCATTCACCCACTTCCTTTTTTAATTGTTGCCCTCTGGCCGGCGCTACAGAGCACTAGTGTTAATTTCGTCAGACGAGACGAGACTAAATATGTTCGTCAACGACCTTTTTTTCCATGACTAAGACGAGACGATGACGAGACTGCACCAATGTCCAAAAACGCTGACTAAGACTAAATTAACATGCATTATTGTTGACGAAAAAAGACGAGACTAAAATGTTTTGCATAAAATAAAAACTAAGATAAAATCTCTTTTCATTTTCGTATACAATCGTCTCTACTTTTTCATCATGAGATAGAATATTCTGCTGTTACGCCTTCAAAATATTCCGAATGAGTTCGCGCTGTTGCTCTAGTAACGGTTACAACAGGTCTCATACTCCTGTGGCTGCAACACGAAACTACATGGAGCAAGAACACAACAATCATAGACAGTGGCGAACACGCGACGAGCGCCGACGACATGCTAGGTGGAAGGAAGAGGCTCAATATTTGGTCGCATTTTAGGTACAATGATATTGACAAAAAGTCAGAATGTGTCATTAGACGGGAAGCACTGAGGATAAACAACACCGGGAAAAACACCACCAACCTTAAGCGACATCTAAAGGCTAACCACCCACACATTCAGGGAAGTTAACTTAAATTAACGTCTCAAAAGCTAATGCTGATTTTAGGCATCTACGCTGTAAATTAACCAGTTAGCTATGGTGTTGTGGCACATACATTATGCAGGTTATATATATTTTATGTAACTTATTTGCTTAATAAAATACTCTTCAGAACAAGTTCATCATTTGTGAATGTGTCTCTTAAATCAGAAAACCAGACACGTTTAACAAAGTTAATTCAACATATCATTCAACAAGTGTATTTTGTCAGGTAATTATGACATTTAACCAATATTTGAGATGTGTGAAACATCATTTGACTGAAATGGTTATCTCAGAATTAATCTCAGAAATAATTTATATAAAAAAAGACTAAAATGTTTTGAAACTTGACTAAGATATATTGAGTTTTCTTTTGACTAAAACTAGACTAAAATGACGAGACTTTTAGTTGACTAAAACTTGACTAACAAAAAAAGATATGTGAATGACTAAATATGACTAAAACTAACAAGGACATTTGGCATAAGACTAAGACTAAATTAAAAATAGGTGACAAAATTAACACTACAGAGCACAGAACCGTCAGGCACATGAACAGTTTTTTCTCTCAGGCCATCCACCTCATGAATAGTTTAAACTGCCCCCAAAATTCTTTCCTTTGGTCAATACAACCATGTGCAATATTCAATCCATCCATTACTACTTAATTTATATTCTTTAACATATCATGCCACTTCAATACATTACATCACCTGCACATAACTCTATATCTGTATATAAAATATTCAAACAAAATTATTGCTCTATCGTATATTTCTTTTTTTATCTGTTATATCTCATTTTGTATGTCACAGTATGTATATAAGTTTAAATGTACATGTTTGTATGTATGTACAGTATATAGGCTTGCATTCTCTTGGCGCTGGAAGCTTCTGTTACCTTGATAGATATTCTCCAGATATGTGTAGGCATAATTGGCAATAAAGCTCATTCTGATCTGATCTGAAAGACATTTCTTTGGGTTAGATCAGGTAGAAATAACCACCCAAATTTATACAGTGTAATCTCTGGTGTCATTTATCTGTTTTACAAAAACCCTAAATAAGATGTTCTTTCACTTGGGTTCATTTCTTAACTGAATCTAAATCCCTTTAACCTTTAAAACTGAGAGTAGTTATGTAGTAATTCTGCTTCTTAAGAGATAAGGCATTTTAAGATCAGTAGATAACACTGCTAAGGAGAGAGCAGGAAGCTCAGGATCACTTCCCCTCCCCTCCAACGCCTGCTCTCTTTCTCTTTGAACTGAGAGCGTGAGAAGGGCTGAGTGGAGGGGATGTTGGCTTGACACTATGCGGAGAGAACGATCAGCCACCTCTTAATCTTGTCAGGTTCACCGCATGCACACATGCAAACACACCGAGTGAAACACGTTGGCTATCATGCTCTGTAGGGTACCTGCCACCCAGCCTGATGGGCAAATACATCCCCATCACACCCTGATCGGGCTCCTTTCCTGTTAGAAGGATATGCTGTATCAGTCATTCAAATATCAGTTCGTTTTGCCCTAAACCAAAGAAGTCATTTCTGTATGTGTGGATTTCAAACCATCTAACACAATAAAAAGTGTTATCAAGCAATTGTTTCCTTAATTAAGGATCTACTTCTGCATGATCTGACCCTTAGAAATGACTTACATTGGTGTGAATTGTGAAGTTGATTTATTGACTTATATAAATCATATTTTTCACTTGAATAAAACCAGTTAATTTAGATGTTACGACATAAAGCACAGTTCTTAGGCTACCCAACTAATCTTGTTTTACAGTGTGCGACAGAATCTTGAATTAATGTCAAATAGAAATTTTCCATTTTCAAATGGAATTCTGATATCTCACAGTAATCTCATATTGGAAGGCTTTATAGTATGTATTTTACACTATTCTGTATTGGTTGAACACAAAGAATCCTGTCATACTTCACTACAAAATAAAAATAAAAAAATACGGTAAACAACTATTTTATTTTGTTATTGTCGATTCGCATTCTTCTTGCATATCAGCACCTACTGGGCTGTAGTAAAAAAAAAAAAACAAAACAAAAAAACCACTTATAGTATGATTTATACAACAAAAAAAAGGACTCATCCAAACCTATCATATCACTTCTGAAGACATGGATTAAACAACTGGAGACTTCTGGATTACTTTTATGCTACATCTTGTGTGCTTTTTGGAGCTTCAAAGTTTCAGCCACCATTCACTAGCATCATATGGACCTACAGAGCTGATATATTCTTCTATAAATCTTCATTTCTGTTCAGCAGAAGAAAGAAATTCATACACATATGGGGATGAGTAAATGATTTTCATTTTTGGGGTGAACTGTCCCTTTAAATAGACATTTTTTGCTATGCCTTGATTTATGGTGAGTTAAGTACTGAGAATCATCATTGAAAATAATTGGGAAAAGTATAAAGTAAAAGGAGGATGCAGAATAGTAATGAAAATGTGCTATTGACATGAAAATGTTAAAAAATATTATTCATTTTCTTTTGATTTTAAAGTGAAACTCAGACATTGTGAAACATCTTAATGGACTTTGTGAGATTAACAATAGTACTGTGTATGTAAAGGATTAATGGCACGTAACTGCTTTAAAATTAAAAGTGAGATGCAGCAATTCTCCATTGGCTTTATGGATTAAGACCCTGTGGTGATGCAAGGTAGTGTAGATCAGCTTTTCATTTCCTGTTTGTCCTCTCTCCCCATGCTGATGTTTCCTGTGTGCATGTGTGCATGCGTGTGTGTGTGTGCATATGTGAGTGTGTGCGCGCATTTGTGTGTGTGTAGGACCCCCCAAAGTGAGTTTAGCTGTCTCACCTATTACCCTTGGCCCAATGTGAATGGGTTGAATAGCTGCAGGCCAGAAGCTGCGTCTGCTCTATTGTTGCAGGGGGAGCCAGAGGTACTGCGGCTGACTGGAGATGACTGCTCTCCTCCCATCATCATCATCATTGCTCTATTTGCTCTGCTGATGGGATCCTGTTATATGACACTTCAGCTGAGGATATGGCCACCATGTAGTGTCAGGACTGATGCTGATCTTGTATCTGTGTTATTGAATAGAGAGACCTATTTGTGTGCTGGTATTACCTGTGATTGAAGAAAATGGATAGAGTCAAAATAACATAGATATTGTATGTATAGTCAATGAGTTATATAATTTATAATTCTGGTTAATGCATAATAAAACTTGGAATTATAGAGTCAATGCATTATAGAACTTGGAATTGTAGAGGAAATGTATTTTAGACTTGTAGAGTCACCGTCAAAGTGTTCTAGAACTTGGAATTATGGAGTATATGAGCCAAAGCATTATAGAACTTGGAATTGTAGTGTCAGAGCATTATATAACATGGAATCATAGAGTCAAAGTGATATCAACTTGTAATTGTAGAGCCAATACATTATAAAACTTGGAAATGTAAAGTCAATGCATTATGTAACTTGGAACTGTAGAGTCAGTGCAATACAGAACTTGGAATTATAAAGTCAATGTGCTGCAGATCTTGGAATTGTGGTGTCAAAGCGTTATAGAACTTGGAATCATAGACTCAAAGTGTTATACAACTTGGAATTTTAGAATCAATGTGTTATAGAATTTGGAACTGTAAAGTCAATGCACTATAGAACTTGGAATCGTAGAGTCAATGCATAATTAATATTGGAATTGTCGAGTCAAAGCATTATATAACATGGAATCATAGAGTCAAAGTGATATCAACTTGTGTAGAGTCAATAGATTATAAAACTTGGAATTGTAAAGTCAATGCATTATGTAACTTGGAACTGTGGAGTCAATGTCCTATAGAACTTGGAATTGTAGAGTCAGTGCATTATAGAACTTGGAATTGTAAAGTCAATGTGTTGTAGAATTTGGAATTGTAGAGTCAAATCATTATAGAACTTGGAATTGTAGAATCAATACGTTATAGAACTTGGAATTGTAGAGTCAAATCATTATGGACTTGGAATTGTAGAATCAATATGTTATAGAACTTGGAATTGTAGAGTAAAATCATTATGGACTTGGAATTGTAGAATCAGTATGTTATAGAACTTGGAATTGTAGAGTCAAATCATTATGGACTTGGAATTGTAGAATCAATATGTTATAGAACTTGGAATTGTAGAGTAAAATCATTATGGAACTTGGAATTGTAGAATCAAATCATTATAGAACTTGGAATTGTAGAATCAAAGTGTTATAGAACTTGGAATTGTAGAATCAATGTGTTATAGAACTTGGAATTGTAAAGTCAAATCATTATACAGTAGAACTTGGAATTGTAGAATCAATGTGATATAGAACTTGGAATTGTAGAGTCAAAACATTATAGAACTAGAGTGAATGTGTTAATAAACCTGGAATTGTAAAGTCAATGCATTACAGAACTTGGAATGGAAAAGACAGTTCGTTATAGAACTTGAAATTGCAGAGTCAAAGCATTATAAAACATGGAATCCTAGAGCCAACATGTTATGATTTGTAATTGTAGAATCAGTGTGTTATGAAACTTGTAATTGTAAAGTCAGTGTATTATAGAACTTGTAATTGTAGAGTCAATTCTTTTTAAATCTTGGAATTGTAGAGTCAATGAGTTATAGAAGTTGGAATTATAGGGTCAGTGTGTTATAGAACTTGGGATCGTAGAGTCACCGTGTTATAGAACTTGGAATTGTAGAATCAATTTGTTATAGATCTTGGAGTTGTAGGGTCAATACACAATAAAACTTGGAATTGTGGAGTCAAAGCATTATAGAACTTGGAATTGTAGAGTCAGTTTGTTGTAGAACTTGGAATAATAGTCAGTACGTTTAAAAACGTGTAGTTGCAGAATCAACGTGTTATACAACTTGTCAATGCTTAATGAATATTGGAATTATGGAGTCAAGCATTATAGAAATTTGAATTATAGAGCCAAAGTCTTATAAAATTTGGAATGATAGAGATAGAGAATTGTGGAGTCAGTGTATGATGAAACTTCGAATTACAAAGTCAATATGTTATAGAACTTAAAATTATAGGGTCATTACTTATAGATATTAGAAAGAAAGAGACCAGTTATTGTCAACTGCTTTTGACAAAAGAGTATTTACAGAAAATGTCATTAGATCAGAAATGATTCCACACACAGTGTTCAAACCCCTCATTGACTTACACCTTCTATCTTGATGAAGAATGGCAAAACACTAACACTTAACACTGCCTTTATGATCACTCATTTATAGATTTGTACTAACCATATTCTGCCACAACAAAGTAACTGAACACTCACTGAGAGGTGTACGTGGAAATTGGTAAACCGGGCACAGACACTCCACCCCTCTTCTTCTACAACTGTGGATCTGTTCATGGTTGGGTGACATCTCTACAGATCCCTGCTGCTCACCCTGTTCAAACTCTCCCCCGGTGTTTATTACAGAAAAAAGCTTGCCGTGCACATCTGTACAAATGGGAGCGAGATTAAAGGTTTTAACAGGCTTGGCCTTCCATGAATCTGGACTAAATCTGAGGAGTAATGTGTGTACACACTCCTGGAGACAAATACAACTGAAATGACTTGTGTTAGTGCTTTGAAGCCTTTGTTGCTCATCTAAAGCAGGTTTATAAACGTTCTCTTTGAAGGCTTTACAGTGTTAGGAGAGATACAGCCCTGTGTTTTATTGATTTATATGTGTTTGTTCTATTTACATACCTTTATTTTCATTTGTTTTGGAATTTAATAAGGCATACTTGATTATATAGTAACTAATTCTGCAGTCAATGGTGTTTTGTCTTTGTTGATGTACTTTTGGGAGATTATAGTGTAGTGTTACACTTCCTGCTGCATACCTGTATTACATCATGGTGCCCCAGCAATTAATATGGTGAACATCAAACTAAATTGTGAAAAAGGAAGTGCTAAATGAACAGTATTTGGGTTAAGCCTGACTTATCTTTGCAACGATGATAGCATAATGAAGAAACCTAACTGAACAACAGCACAGTTTGTGTTATCTCATCCACTCCATTGAGTAAGTTTGTCAGAAGTGATGCTCTGGACTCCTCTGCTGGACATCCAGTAGTATTACAGGTCCTGGGGTATTCTTTTTTTCTGAGCTGGGCGTCAGCAAGAGTTGACATGATATGCCACATGCATGATAATCGCATATATCTGTATTTGCAAAAAAAAAAAAAAAAAAAGGTGAAATGAACTAATTCAACATATACAGTATGCATGCAACCAATTACAGCCTAAATAATATAGGTGATCAAAAGGTAAATTAGGACAGTTAGCAAAGTCAAATTTGACTTAATATTTGTAAATGTTATATATAATCATTTCTGATGTGAAAATGCATCCGAAAATAACGAATCGTAAAAATTCTATAGAATAACGTTTACTTTGCTGTCCCACCTGAGGCATAGGCTATTGAAAAAAGTGGGAAATGGTGATACTGTAAAAGTGGGACAGCATATCAAGTTGTTTAAAGAGAAGTTATTATTGTATTATTAAATGACATAGCTAGCGTCATAATTAAATGTGCAGTGCCATGTATAATGTTTTGTATATGAATGTGTGTCGTATATAATGCGGTTTATTTACATTTCTTTTCTTGATCATATTCTAATTGTCATATTTATTCGGTTGGTTCCTGTTTTTCACGTCTTTTATTACGTGATGTGATGTCCAGTTTTCCCTCCATGTTCACGTGATTTGTTTTCATTGGTTTTTTGTCTTGTTATCAGTTCTGTTATGTCATTGGTTCATGTTTCATTGTCTTGTATTTTCATTCGTGTTCTGTCAGTATATTTAAGCCCTCATGTTCGCTATTGTCTCTTGTCCAGTGTTGTTGATGTAATGTTTCATGATTAAGTCAAGTCGTTTATGTATGTTTGGGTTTTGATTTATTGTTGTTAGATTTCACTTATGTAAATAAACTGCACCTGGGTTTGTCATCACATCATCATCTGTTCCTGTGTCATTGCCTGCCAAACAACATTACAGATAACAAAAGACATGAAAAACAGGAACCTACAGAATAAACATGACACTCATCATTAAATATTAAAAGCAATGAATAGCTTATTATTCCTATATTCTTTTTCCTATATGTATATGTGTATATATATATATATACACACTCACCAAAAGGATTATTAGGAACACCATACTAATACTGTGTTTGACCCCCTTTCACCTTCAGAACTGCCTTAATTCTACGTGGCATTGATTCAACAAGGTGCTGAAAGCATTCTTTAGAAATGTTGGCCCATATTG
>JAVLUX010000032.1:32342200-32499700 GCA_032164185.1 Moxostoma hubbsi
GGCACCTGCACACAGTGCCAAAGCTACCAGTAACTGGTTTAAGGACCATGGTATCCCTGTTCTTAATTGGCCAGTAAACTCGCCTGACCTTAACCCTATATAAAATCTATGGGGTATTGTGAAGAGGAAGATGCGATACACCAGACCCAACAATCCAGAAGAGCTGAAGGCCACTATCAGAGCAACCTGGGCTCTCATAACACCTGAGCAGTGCCACAGACTGATCGACTCCATGCCACGCCGCATTGCTGCAGTAATTCAGGCAAAAGGAGCTCCAACTAAGTATTGAGTGCTATACATGCTCATACTTTTCATGTTCATACTTTTCAGTTGGCCAACATTTCTAAAAATCCTTTTTTTGTATTGGTCTTAAGTAATATTCTAATTTTCGGAGATACTGAATTTGGGATTTTCATTAGTTGTCAGTTTTAATCATCACAATTAAATGAAATAAACATTTGAAATATATTAGTGTGGCACGGTGGAGGGCAGGACCGGCACGTGATTACGCACGCATGGTCCCGTATTAGGCTAATTAAGCCGTCAAGAGGGATAAAGGCCACTCGCAGACGGCGATCGAGAGAGAGAGCTCAATTACGGATGTCCGTCTTATTATGTGTTTGTCTTTTGAGTTCTCCATTAAACCTTTAGTTTATATGTCAAGCCGGTTTCTCGCCTCTTCCTTGGCCACGAATTTGATCTGTGTTACAATTAGTCTGTGTGTAATGAATGAATATTATATTCAAGTTTCACTTTTTGAATGGAATTACTGAAATAAATCAACTTTTTGATGATATTCTAATTATATGACCAGCACCTGTATATGTATGTATATATATATGTGTATATGTATACATACGTATATATTTGTATATATGTGTGTATGGAGAATGTTCATTTAAATTTCTTTAACAACTGTATATTTGAAACTTCATGTATTGCAAAGAAAATAAATCTTACAAAAAACTAAATGTATATTTTTTTTTTTACAATCATTTTAACACATTTCTCAAACTGAGAATACATTTTCAAAACTCTTCACACAGTCATCTCCAACATTTATATAAGCACAACAGTTAATCTTTTATCCATAATGCCCAACAAACTTCACAACACTTCATATACCAGAACACTGGCAAACTCTTTCTCCAATTGAATAATTTGTCACTCAAAAACACATAACCTAATAAACACAAACAACGGGAATCATTACAAGATGTTTCACTTTGGCTTAAGGTATGCTTGATTTTTTACATATGTAAACAAATATTCTGTTACAAAGCAAGAGCATGTAATCCATTCTACATGTATATATATATATGGAATGAATCTCAAATGCTGCCGTTTTCTTCAGTGAGCATTACTATATTTTCACATATGTGTGCATGTGGCACAATAATTCCAAAACAACAAAAAAATGACAAAGAAACAGTCAGAAAAATACATGTTAGTTCTGCAATCTCAATTTACAGTTCATCATATTGTCCACTGTAATGGATATCAGTTAGGTTTGTTTACTCAGACAGAATGCATTGTTTGTTGAAATATTTGCACAATGGTGCCACTGCTGAGCGTGGGAGATTTGGCTGCAGTCTCAGGATAGACCATGATTTATCACATGATCCATAATAGCAATCCTTACAGCATCTCATCAGAGACTACAGTTCCTTCTCCTGCCAACTCCTCTTTCTCTTTTACCTTCTTTTTGATCCATGAATGCAAAAGAAACCATTTCAAAAATAATATTTTATAAAGATGGTAATGGCTTAGAAGACAAAACTCCAGGGAAGGTCTTCAGCTAAAACGGGAATCGGCTGTTTTTTTAATAATTTATCGATTTATCATGATTTTACATAGATTTAAGTATGTATTATTATAGAAATAAAGCAAATTTAGATTTGAAGATAAACAGTATTCACAACAGTATGCAAACAAGTGCAAAAAATATCTGCTTTTACATAAAGTTTTGCTGGTCACAAAGATTTTAAGATTTTAGATCGATGTGGTCACAAAATTGATGTTGCGTTAAAGAAATGAAAACTGATCCACAGTTTAGTCCTCATAGATGATGTTCTGCTGATTGTTTGTAGAGTTTTGAAAATGTGTTTGCCGTATTAAGACGTGTGAAAATGATTGTAAAGGCCCATTGTCCCACTTTGACAATTTGAGTGTCCCACTCTAACAGGATTGACTGAAAACATTTAGGATTTGGTCAAAAGAGGGTCTTCAACAGTTGCCCAGTATTTAGTATTTCTTAATTTTTGCATTTGACTAATGATAGGACATATCCAAACTTTTCTATACTGGTATAATGTCAGATTATTCGCCATTTGGATCATTATAAGTATCAGGAAAAGTCCTATTTCCAAAGGTGTCACTCTTGCCCACATTCATCCTAATAAAATACAATTAACTTTTAGACAATACAAAGAGGGGTTTTAGAATTGTGTGTGTGTGTGTGTGTGTGTGTGTGTGTGTGTGTGTGAGCATGTATTTATCTGTTTGTGGGAACAAATGACATTGTGGGGACATTTTGTCGGTCCCCATGACAAAAACAGATTATAAATTTAAAAATGCAGAATGTTTTCTGTGAGGGTTAGGTTTAGGGGATAGAATTTAGGTTTAGGTGTGTGTGTGTGTGTGTGCATGCGTTTGTGTGTGTGTGTGTGTGTGCGTGCGTGCGTGCGTGCGTGTTAATATAGTTACACTCTTCCCCCCATCCCGGTTTAACACTCAAAAAAATTATCTTTTTTTTGACTCGGCTTATCTTAACTATAACGTGAAGGATGAATGGTACGAGAAGATGGTCAGAGGTGTCGTACGGAGATATTTTGAATTACTTTGCGATGTCTCTTGGATTTACATGAGCACAGAAGAAAATCAGTATGTGCACAGTGTGTAGGTAGGATCTTGTGTATTTATGAATGAAGAATTCTTGTTTTACAATCTCCCTGCTCTGCTTTCCGTTGCTATGACATCTCCTGGACACTAAAATACCCATGATACATTTTGACAACTCTATAACCTGTAAATCCATTTCACTAGCTAATTTTACTTTAACATCAACACCGTAGATATATAAACTCAGCAAAAAAAAAAAAAGAATCGTCCCTTTTTCAGGACACTGTATTTTAAAGATAATTTAGTAAAAATAAAATTTTACAGATCTTTATTATAAAGTTTTTAAACAATGTTTTCCATGCTTGTTCAATGAACCATAAACAATTAATGAACATGCACCTGTGGAACGGTCGTTAAGACACTAACAGATTACAGACGGTAGGCAATTAAGATCACAGTTATAAAAACGTAGTCCTCGCAGTGGCAGATCACATGTAACAACACCTGCACAGGGTCGGTACATCCGAATATCACACCTGCGGGACAGGTAGAGGATAGCAACAACAACTGCCCTTGTTGAGTTACACCAGGAACGCACAATCCCTCCATCAGTCCTCAGACTGTCTGCAATAGGCTGAGAGAGGCTGGACTGAGGGCTTGTAGACCTGTTGTAAGGCAGGTCCTTACCAGACATCACCGGCAACAACGTCACCTATAGGCACAAACCCACATTCACTGGACCAGACGGGACTGGCAGAAAGTTCTTCACTGACGAGTCGTGGTGTTGTCTCACCAGGCGTGATGGTCAGACTCATGTTTATCGTTGAAGGAATGAGCGTTACACCGAGGCTTGTACTCTGGAGCAGGATCGATTTGGATGTGGAGGGTCCGTCATGGTCATGGTCGGTGTGTCACAGCATGTTGACTGAGCTTGTTGTCATTGCAAGCAATCTCAATGCTGTGCATTACAGGAAAGACATCATCCTCCCTCATGTGGTACCCTTCCTGCAGGCTCATCCTGACATGATCCTCCAGCATGAAGATGCCACCAGCCATACTGATCATTCTGTGCATGATTTCCTGCAAGACAGAAATGTCAGTGTTCTGCCATGGCCAGTGAAGAGCCCGGATCTCAATCCCATTGAGCACGTCTGAGACCTGTTGTATCGGAGGGTGAGGGCTAGGGTCATTCCCCCCAGAAATGTCTGGGAACTTGCAAGTGCTTTGATGGAGGAGTGGGGAAACATCTCACAGCAAGAACTGACAAATCTGGTGCAGTCCATGAGGAGGAGATGCACTGCAGTACTTAATGCAGCTGGTGCCACACCAGATACTGACTGTTACTTTTGATTTTGACCCCCCCCTTTGTTCAGGGACACATTATTCCATTTCTGTTAGTCATATGTCTGTGAAACTTGTTCAGTTTATGTCTTAGTTGTTCAATCTTTTTATGTTCATACAAATATTTACACATGTTAAATTTGCTGAAAATAAAAGCAGTTGAATGTGAGAGGACGTTTCTTTTTTTGCTGAGTTTATATAGAACAACTAGAATAGAAGTTCTGAGACAAATGTTTTTAAGATGTCTGCGCACTAGTTTCTGTGGTGCGTAAGGTGAATATAAGGCCCATGTTGCTCCAAGTTTGCTTGTCTTCGGATGAGGACTTGTTGAAATCACTTTGGGGAGAAAATTTTGCGAGCTGAATTAGGTGGAAATCGTGCGTTTTAAATGCTGGGATGAGGTGATATTTAAACATTTTATCATTTGTTTTAAAAATGTATTTTTATTGAAATTTTGTGCATCATGTAATCTAATGTGATGTAAAGTAAATACTACAAATTTTATTGAGAAACCAATCCTCTTTTTCGCTATATGAGGTGCTAGCCATTTGATTTGAATGCACTCCTAGCTCCGGTTGCACCACTCTAGGCATGATTACCAGGTACATGGCCCCAGTTTAGGAAATCCAGTCCCCTATTGGATTGGGGCGGGGCTGCTAGTTCACCCCAGGAAATCATTTGGAGATAGGGGTGCATTCTGTTCAGAAGTGATCATCCATATTCCCTATTCCCTTCTAAGACTTTACCACCATCTGTGCGAGCCTTATAGAGCTGAAAAGTGAGGGGCTAAAAATAATGGTCATTTGGAACTCCCTTTTAAAGTTTTTTGTTTTTTATTAGAATTCTGTTTGGAATAACCTTAAAGAATGGCGATAATTAGAAGTGCCCTCTGAAGGCATGATATAGACCAGGAATCGGCAACCTATGGCATATGTGCCAGCATTGGCACACGGACGATTAATTACTGTATATTTATTATTTCCCAAAAGATGCATTTTTGCTTTCCGTCTGTATTATTTTTGTTGATCTATGTACACAGACATTTTTAGCATCTCACTTTTGTTGTCGCAGCTTATATATTCAGTGTCTGGTGCTGTAAAAGCTGCATTTTTAGGACGTTGTGTCAAGTTAATGTGGTTAAACCACACTAAGATTTGCAAAATTGCTAGGCCTAAATATGACAATCCAATTCATTTGACTTCTCCTGTCTGACAGTGATAAATATAAACAGGAATCCAATTGTTATATTTTATTCATGATCATTACAGTCCCTCCATACAGCTCTTACATCATCATAGAAACACACTCATGAAATCACAGCATGTGCTAGTAAATATCCTACTGAGAGAATTGTGAAAATGTTTGCACGAAGAAAAACATAATTGCTTGAGTTCCTGCTTGTATTCTTGATGCTAGAGAGAGGTTTTTGCATAGGGACACTAAATTGAAGTCCCTTAGCACGCTAGCAACCACCTAACAACCATTTAGTAACCACCTAGAATACCCAAGCAACTAAATAGCAACATTCTAATAACCACCCAGAATACCTCAGTAGCCACATAGCAATGCACAACCACTCAAAACATCTTAGCAACCATATAACAATGCGCTATCAATCACCCAGGACACC
This sequence comes from Moxostoma hubbsi, assembly GCA_032164185.1. Lineage (NCBI taxonomy): Eukaryota > Metazoa > Chordata > Actinopteri > Cypriniformes > Catostomidae > Moxostoma > Moxostoma hubbsi. Next base: position 32,348,013 of record JAVLUX010000032.1, read on the forward strand.
TTAGCAACAGCAAAGCAATGTGCTAACAATCATCTAGAACTGCTTAGCAACTGCATAGCAACACTCACAGATAAAATGCAAAGCAACACCCAGAATACCCCAGCATCGGCATATAGCAATGCTCTAACAACCACCCAGAACACCATAGCAACTGCATTGCAATGCACTTAAAACTCTAGGGTTGCCACCCATCCCATCAAATATGGGATCATCCTGTGTTTAAAGATCAAATGATGCATCCCGTATCGAAACAATATGGGATGTGATATGTCCCGTATTTAAGCAGGTCAGACGGTGTCACAGCAAAATCGTTCAAGATCGTTCATTTAACCTTGATATTCATTGGAAATTAGCAACGTTATAGTAAACTTTGTGACAAACATCAACACAACTACATAAGTTGTCACATTGAAACCTGTTTGAGTCAAAAGATTAGAGTCTCTAGTTTCATCCAGTATGCCATTTTTTAAATTTGTGTGGTTTATTGCGAAACGGCAGGCTGTTCAACACAATGACCACTATAGTGATTTTCATTAGAAATCCCGTATTTACTGTTGCTTTCAGAGACTTTATATTAAGTTAGGATGGAAATAAGGTTTTTCGAACTGTTTTGAGACCACTGCAAACAGGCAGCACACTGGAGGTTAAATCATTCACTAAATAGGGAGCAAGGGTGCATCCTACAGCTTTCTATGCAGCTAAGTGCATTCAATCCTAAAATCCAACCAAAAGTTCCGTTTCAGATGATGTTTGGACCACTCAAAATGTTTGACAGACATGGGACCATGATAATCAGAACATAGATTCAGAATATATCATTTTAATTAAACATGGTTGGAAGTTATATAGTTATAACAACCACCCAGAATACCTTAGCAACCCCATAGCAACTCGCTAACAATTACCTAGAACAAGTTAACAACTGCAGAGCAACAAAAATTACAAAGCAACATGCTAACAACCACCCTGTCACAGTCTGTCTGTTCCACGTTCAAGGACTCTTATTTTGAAGTTCTCTCCCTCACTACATTTCCCAGAAGTCACTGCCCTAATCACACCATCATTATCCCCACCTGTGTGTCATTCCCTTGTTTAGTTCCAAGGGTACCCTTTAGTTTTGCTTAGTTACTGTCAGTCCTTTGATTGTGATGTTTGAATCGTGATGTTTGTAGTCATGTATTATGTTTAATGTTACTCCAGCGTTTGGTCTACAGCGTTTGTGATTAAAGGATTTAAAGTTCCTGCATCTCCTCTTGGCTCTTAGGACACCAAACGTTACACACCCAGAACACTTTAGCGACTGGATAACAATGCACTAGCGATCACCTAGAACACCCTAGCAACTGCCTAGTGACACACTAACATCCACCATGAGTACCTCAGCAGCTGCATAGAGCATTGTGGTAAAAAGCACTCAGAATACCTCAGAAGCTCAACTGATGTCACAGACAAGACAGACAGTCCGACTAAGCTGATCAACCAATCAGCACGTTCATTTCATGTCAGTAAGTTAGGCAAGGGCAAACAACCCTCAGATTTCCTTCAGAAAATGTATAACTATAGTTTAATATTGTTCCCTTTATTGTCTGTTTACACATTCATATACAGAGGAAGTTTGAAGCGCAACTATTGATACATATGTTAAAACCCATTTTCTCAGTCATTACATTTTCTGCATTATTGTCTGGGGGTCTGTGCTATTTTTGTCCATCTACCCTGCCCCACATTCCCCCTCCTTCGTGTCTTGTCATCTTCCCTTCATCAAAAGTGCCTCCATTCTTCATGCTGTTTTGCAGGCATGACAAACGGGCACATTAGCAGGCTAATTAGGGAGATCTGGGAGTGAGAAAGTCTTATGAGGCGCCCAGGCGTGGCTTTCCAAATGAAAGCGCCCGTAATTTGCATGAGAGGTAATTGAATTGCCTGCAGTGAGAGGTGAAGTGAGTGGGACTGAGAATTCCGGCTCTGTGCAATTATGTTCCACAGAGTCCTTCTCCAGCTCTAAATGCCACGGATTTTACTGCAACTGTATGATTGACATCGGAGTTTTACTAGAGATACTGAGCTTCAGAATTAGCATGCGGTGTGTGTGTGTGTGTGTGTGTGTGTGTGTGTGTGTTAGTGGTTTTTGGGCAATGTTTCCCCTCTAAACATTTATTTTCTGGGAAGTTTTTATCCTTTGTCTGGATTTTTTTTTTTTACTATTTAAAATACACAACACATCATCCATTTGTGTCAGATACTTTCACTGAATTAAGTACAGTAATTGAAATAAATTCTTAATAAATTCTAACCTTGCCACTACATTTTACTTATGCTCAAACCTTGGCATCTTGGTGTGTGTGTGCGTGCGTACGTGTGCTCGCGTCTGTGCGCGAGCGTGCGTGTGTTTGTGTTTTGAGCCCCCAATTTGTCAGCATGATTGACTCCATGTGGAGTTGTCAGTTTAGTCACGTTCTGAATGAAATATAAGTGTGCTGCTGTTTGCAAACGGTGACATATATACTTAATAAAAAGTGTACAGTACACTGCTATTTTTTGTGAAACAGTTTGCATTACGCAACAATAAACATTTAAGAAACTAAACCCAAATTTGCCACTTGTTATTTTCACATGCAAATGAGCTTGTGATTTGCCACAAATGTTTGGCAGATGTTTGCTGCTCTTCGCTTTTTTGCCATTTGCGGCAAGTTTGTGGCAAATTTGTGGTAAACTCTGAATTTTTGTGAGGGTTAACCGCATTGCATGTTTTATTCAGCCAGTGGTGTCCAGTTATCATCTTGGACAGAAAAAAAAAAAAAAAAAAAAAAAACATTATTTTGCATTTTAATCCAATTTTGTGCAAAGAAAATCTAATAAATTTGGCAGTCAAATCAATGATGAGTCAAAAAAGAGATGTTAAAAATCCTGGTTGACATTGCAGTGTCATGAAGAATTGTGTAGTTCGTTGTACTGCCTGATTCGAAGTGTCGTTACTGATCACTTAAAAATGGTAAAAATGGCAAGTAAATAAAGTTTTAAACATCCATTTACCAGCACTAAATGCAATGTTTAGATCTAATTAAATGAAGTACTTGCACTGAATATGTAAGATTAGTACATATCTAAATCAGAGAATATGCCTGATGTAGTGTTAGCATAGCAGGTTAATAAAATGTTTGAGATTGTTGCTTTGGTTATAGCATGTGATATGTCATATAGCTTACACCACTTTAATTGATGCATTTTCAAAATTAACACAATATAAGTTTTTAAGCGATATTGTACGATACATAATACTATCAGGCACCAAATAGCGTAATCAAATCAACTTCTTTCAGCCAATGAAATCACTTTGGAGCCTTGGGGGACATGATCTCATGGGGAGAATTAAATTCTTTAGTACATCAATATACTACAAAGATAGTATGAACATTATGGTTTGCTTTCCAAAGGTAGCCTTGGAGGCTAAGCAAATTGATGCATAATGCACAAAATGACAGATAGTTTGATGATGGCACGTCAAAATGGAGAATGCTAATCAGTATGCATTTTGGAAAATGAACGTGAGTTACTGCAAATAAATTATGAATATTATTACATCTTAATTGGCTGTCAGTTATTGCACATTTACTGAACACATGAATATGCCTCCAACAGATTTGCATTTGTTGACTTTTAAGGAAACTGCAGGAGAAGGTTATTAGCCCAAAATATCCTTCCCTGACCTGCACACTTGAGGACTGGAATGAAAATAATGGCTTGCAGGATTGACAATTATATGGTGGCAAATTAAAAAAAATCTCCTGAATTAGCCGTATAATTGTTCACAGTCTCTTTTAATGGGCTTGTCAGTGATTATGGCACACCTCAACCAGTCAGATCGCACCGCCACAGGAGGGCGCAGAGAGGGAGGGGCCAGCGCACAGCGTGATAAAATGTCAATCATGTTAATTTCAATGAGTAAATTAGAGAGAGTAGTTCATTGTCAGCATGAATAAATCTTGATGTGTTAGCCGTGACCTGCAGTCGTGATGGGTTGATGAAGGATAGATGCACATATTCAAATGAGAGCAAGAGAATAATGGGAATGTGGAACTACTTGAACAGTAAACTAGTTTAATCGCTTTTTCGTTGATTTTGTTTAATGCCGTTGGTAATAAAACCTTCCCACTTACAACACAATAGAATCAGGTCAACCTGTTATATACATTACAGCAGAATAGATTCAATCATTTAAAGGGATAGCTCACACAACACGACAATTCATACTCATGTCATTCCAAACCTTGATTTCACCTCCAGAGAACACAAATGAAGTACAGCAGAAGTTTTACACTGCTTTCTTCTGTACTAATGTGCTTTTGAAGTCATAATTTTAAATGATGAAAAGATGAAAATCACATTTGTGGATATTCAAATATACCAATTCGCACCAGGTTTATCTTTGCCATTAAACTGGTTCACACAATCCTTGATTTCAAATTTCGCACAACACATTTTGACGCAGCATGTTTAAATGTTCACAAACAGCTGATTTTCAATGAATAACTTTTATAATCTGTCTCTTCAGCACTCAAAACTATAGCAAGGCTCAAAAAGATTTGCATTACACTGTAGCATGTAGTTGCACTAATTTTGTAGAACTTTGTAGTCAAGTATGCATTCATTTTGTAGTGATTTTTGGTCAAGTGTGCACTAATGTTATAGTGCTTTTAGGAAAAGTATCTACTACTTTTTTGGGCAATTTTCCACTGCACATTACAGTTTGACTCGCTTTACTTTTCTGAGCTTGTATTTCCACTGCAGTTTAGTGCCATCTCAACATGGGTGGATTATAGTCTGATCGTCATAATTTCACCGCCTCTACTGCCGTGACATCATCTTAAACGTGACAAACATTATTGACCATAAACAATAACACGACCGCTAGCTGTTAGCTACTAGCTCATTGTGCTGCATAAAGCAGTTGTTGCAAGGTGATTTTACACAAGTGTAACAGTTAAATTGGGCTGGTTGTTTTAGAAGCAATCTTCCAGTAGCTGGTCAACTAAATAAAGTGAAGCTTTCAAGCAGAATATAGTTAACGTAACAAAACATACCATCCTCCATCGTGGATCAACGCCAGTCCAGCGCACTCTCCCTCCCATTGCTCGCCCGTTTAGATAGCATCCATTTGGTAGAACCATTTCCACTTTTTTTCGCAAGTTTTTTTTTTTTTTTTTTTACTTTTCCCTACACTGTTGGTAGGTCCTGTGGTAGCCATGAAATTTTTTCATTTCACTCATCGCTAACGAGTGAACCACCTGCACCTCATTTACTGACCACGGCAGAGTTTTGCGCACAGCCATTTCTTTTTCCAATTCAAAAGTTGCGTGAACAAATGATACTGCTATCGCCGTTGCTAACTTTAAAACTAGCGGGTTGATGTTGAGTGTCGGAAATCCAGTGACGCCGGTAATGACGATTCTTTTTAACCAATCAGTGATCTGCAGGATTTGACATCACATTTAGTATCGGCTCGGCTCGCTTGGATCATCGACCGAGCTGGTACTAAAAAAAGTAACAGGTACTATCCACAGTGGAAAACCCCCCCAAAAAAGTCGAGTTGAGTCAAGTTGTACCGTGCAGTGGAAAAGCCCCATTAGAGTGGTTTTTGGTCAAGTATTCACTACATTTATAGTGCTTTTTGGTCAAGTGTGCACTACTGTTTAGTGCTTTTTGGTCAAGTGTGCACTACTGTTATAGTGCTTTTAGGAAAAGTATCTACTACTTTTAGAGTGCTTTTTGGTCAAGTATCCACTAGGTTTATAGTGCTTTCTGGTCAAGTGTGCACTACTGTTATAGTGCTTTTAGGAAAAGTATCTACTACTTTTAGAGTTCTTTTTGGTGAAGTGTGCACTACTGTTATAGTGCTTTTTGGTGAAGTGTGCACTACTGTTATAGTGCTTTTAGGAAAAGTATCTACTACTTTTAGAGTGCTTTTTGGTCAAGTATCCACTAGGTTTATAGTGCTTTCTGGTCAAGTGTGCACTACTGTTATAGTGCTTTTTGGTCAAGTGTGCACTACTGTTATAGTGCTTTTTGTCAAGTGTGCACAACTTTTATAGTGCTTTTAGGGAAAGTATCTACTACTTTTAGAGTGCTTTTTGGTCAAGTATCCACTAGGTTTATAGTGCTTTCTGGTCAAGTGTGCACTACTGTTATAGTGCTTTTTGGTCATGTGTGTACTACTGTTATAGTACTTTTTGGTGAAGTGCAAACTACAGTTATAATGTTTTTTGGTCAAGTGTGCACTACAGTTATAATGTTTTTTGGTCAAGTGTGCACTACTGTTATAGTGCTTTTTGGTCAAGTGTGCACTACAGTTATAATGTTTTTTGGTCAAGTGTGCACTACTGTTATAGTGCTTTTTGGTCAAGTGTGCACTTATGTTATAGTTCTTTTTGGTCAAGTGTGCACTACATTTATAATGTTTTTTGGTCAAGTGTGCACTACTGCTATAGTGCTTTTTGGTCAAGTGTGCACAACTGTTATAGTGCTTTTTGGTCAAGTGTGCACTAGAGTTATAATGTTTTTTGGTCAAGTGTGCACTACTGCTATAGTGCTTTTTGGTCAAGTGTGCACAACTGTTATAGTGCTTTTTGGTCAAGTGTGCACTAGAGTTATAATGTTTTTTGGTCAAGTGTGCACTTATGTTATAGTGCTTTTAGGAAAAGTATTTACTACTTTTAGAGTGCTTTTTGGTCAAGTATCCACTACGTTTATAGTGCTTTATGTTCAGGTTTGCACTGGTTTTATAGTATGTTTTTTTTCAAGTATCCACTACTCTTATAATGCTTTTTGGTCAAGTATCCACAGCTTTTATAGTACATTTTGTTCAAGTGTCCATTACTGTCGTAGTGCTGTTTGGTCAAGTATCCACAGCTTTTATAGTAAGTTTTTTCAAGTGTCCACTACTTTTAAAATGCTTTTTGATCAAGTACACACTACAGTTATGGAGCTTGACACCACCTTGTTTAGAAAAGACCTGCTTGAACAGTTTGCTAAACTTCTCCTTTAATGTTCCACTGAAGAATGAATGTCATACTGTCATATTTATGTGTATGTAAAAGCAACACAATTGGCATTGTTTTTTCACACAATACAGTTAATGCTCATATTGTGAAGTGAGTGCCATGTTGTCAACATATTTTACATTTACACATACTTGGCATACAAACATTTACACGCACAGCCATCTCAAATCTCATACAGTATCTTTCCCAAATAGCTGCTCATTTACAATGAACATTTAACAGCACAATTCTGGAGTTTCATCTGAGCCATAGAAAAACACTGTAAATCAAGAAGGAATTTGGATAGTGAGACTTCAGTGTCTACAGAGAGAAGGTAGAGTGAGAGAGGCCATAAATCAGTAGTCGGGTGGCTGTTCGTGTGCTGTGGTGGCATTAACAAGCAAAGTGGCCCTACAGGTCCTTCAATAAGTGGCTCTTTCCTTCAGAGCCATTGAGGAACACAAGAGGGCCACACCACTAATAGAGGATGTGGAAGGAAGTAACCATGTCTGTGATTGCTTTGGTTTCAAGTGTGTTGAGAAGATTTGATATTTTGGGGAAAATTGATGTAGCGTCCATTATACTGTATGTGTATGTAGAGTCAACATGAAATGGCTTTCGCAACTCTTATTTTACTTCTGTCATTTGTATATTTCATTTCTGAGTGAAGGTGAATAGGTTTTAATGCAGTATATTATCCTTTAGGGATTGATTGGATGGGAGGGGTTGAAAAATAATCCAGAAGTGGTGATATCTTGGTGAAAAATAAGATGGCTTGGTGTCGTTTCAGTGGCAGAGCAAGTTATTACATTTCGATGAAAGATTACGTAGACAAGCATTGTTTTCTTTGGAATAATGTGCACCAATGAATTGCACAAGGAGAACAGGAATGTGTATTAAGTACAAATTCCTTAAGTAATTAAGTATGTAAATGTAAATAGTAAATTCCGATTTTAAGGTTGTTTGCCACTCATCATCAATATTTAAGATTTTATATTGACAAAGGGGAAAAATCAGACATTTAGCAAATCAGATATTAAAAAGAAATCTGAAAACAATTGAATTTGTCTTGATGAAAGATAAATTGTTATCCAAGTCTCAGTGTTATTGTAAAATGCAGTATGTTTCCCCCAAGGGTTTAAATTCATCCAGTTTTCCTATTGTGTCTTTATGAGTTTTCCAGTTCCTGCCACAGAGGAGATTCCCAAAGCCCCAGCAGCACGCTTCACTGCCAAGATGCTGTATTGAGTGTGTTAGAATTACGCAAAGGAGGGCTGTTTGCAATGAGATCCCAAATTTCAGTTTTGTTTTCCTGAGACTCAGGTCTTCATCAATGGACATCTTAAAGTGTGAAATATGCTTATTTTAAACAAATATTTATATTTATGTAGTGTGTGCTATTGTTAATCCTATCAGGTTTTAAACTTGCAGAATGTGTCATTATGCTGTCCATTAGTTTTTTAGGATGGCTCGCTCTGGGGAAATTCACTGTTATTCTAAAATTGTCAGGATGAACTTGGTCATTCTTTTTTCCTCATTTAACCCTTATGTGGCGTTCTGGTCATTTTGAACCTGACAACTATTTTTATTTTATTTTTTTTACTTTTTCGCACTATTCTCTATACCAGTGGCTCTTAAACGTTTTTGTCCCAAGGCACACCTTTGTAAATATGACATTTCCAAGGCACACCATTTTTTTTCTCAAAATACAATGATGCGTACGTCCTCATAAATGGGAAATAAATTGTATTAAACCCTATGCTGCCTCTTGAAACCTTGTTTTAGCTAAACAAAAACATATTTTATTGTTAATTATATAATAACAAATTTAAGTGCTTTTAAATGATAAATTGAACAGTACAGCATGTTCCATAAACATTCATTAAGATCACTAACCCAAGGCCAACAAGTCAATCACACACACACACACACACACACACACATTTCAAAGCGCTGCTCATTTTAACTCATTAGTGATGAAACTAAATATTTAGGATGAAGTGCAAGAAAACGTCCTCATTCTTTCAGGATTTGGTTAGTGACTGATATGAGCATGTCTCTGTGAACAGTTTCTTGATACGTACAGGGCACGCCAACTGGGCAAAGTCAATTTTAAGTGTGAGATCTTCCTTCAGTGCCACGAATTCCTTTTGTTGACTCAGAGACCGTTTCTGTCCAGATGTGGAAGAGAGTGAATGTAATGGTGCGCGGGCCCAATCGTTTGCATAATGGACATGGGTGAGGAACCTCTTTTCCAACATGTCCAGGGGTTTGTGTATGAGATTGCGCAAACCCGTTTTACCCACAGTGTGTGCCGATGTTAAGGGGAACATTTCAGTGGACCCACCGACCACCCTCTCTTGCCTGAGGGCCAGTTTTCCCGAAATCCTTGCTGTTTATCTGTTGCAGTCAGAATGGTCTCATTTTTCCCCTGCATTTTAATGTTCAGCTCATTCAGGTGACTGAGATATGCCATCTCCAATTCGATTCTTGTGAGGCGGTATGTGTTCCATTGCAAAAGCTTTCACCTCATCCTACAGCTCATATAAACTGAACAGCACTTTGTCCCGCAAGAGCCACCTCACCTCTGTGTGCAGTAACAAGGTCTGGTGCTCCACTTCCATCTCTGCACATAGAATGGAAAAGAGTCGGATTTTCAGTGGACATGATTTAACGAAGTTCACGATCTTCACGCTCAGTTCTAGTACCTCAGTTTATTCAGGTGGCGTTGTTTTGGCTAAAAGAGCTTCTCAATGCAAGAGGCAGTGAATGGCTTTGATGGCAGGATTCTGTACCTTCACCTTACTCACAAAGCCTTTGCCTTTCCCTGTTATCGCAGCTGCCCGTCTGTGCAGAGGCTATCACACATAGCCAAGGTCAGGTAGGCATCTGTCACACAAAATATCTCATCCCATGTTGCGTGTCTGGGCAACTGCTTACAGAAGAGGAAATTCTCCAAGATTGAATCCCCATCCACATACATAAGGTTTGCGATCAGGTGGCAGGATCCACTGATATCAGTTGACTCATCAATCTGCAGGGGAAACCTGCCTGCCACACGTAATAAGTTTATCACATACAACCTCCTCTATGTCAGTTGACATATCGTCAATCCTGCATTTGACGGTGAAGTTTTAGAGAGGGATTTTCTCAATCTCTTTGCCTGCATCTGGCCCCATCATGACACTGACTATTTTCTTGCACGCAAGCAGGATAAGTGTTTCAGCCATTTTTTTTGTTTTTTTTGTGATGAGCTCAGCCACGAGGTAGCAAGCCACTTGGGCTTTATCTGAAACTCGCATGCAGTCCATTTTTCCTTGGTTCTGTCTAATACTGCTTCCCATCAGTCAGTGTCTTTCTTTAAAAATGAAGGGTGCTTTGTAGTCAGGTGCCGTTTTAACTTACTGGTTGCCAATTAATTGTTTGCCAGCATCTCTCTACAAATGAGACATTCGGGTTGTGGAGCAGTGGTGTCACCCGTCATGTGTGGGTGTGCGTGGGGTGTGTATGTGTGTGTGTGTGTGTGCTTGGACATATGCACACACACACCTGTGGTTTTCCCGGTTAGAAAGGACCGACCATTAGGAATGAATGGATGAGGTTACAAAAAAGAAACAAATGAGTGTTCAGGAGCCTGTCCAACCATCTGATGAGCACATATGTCTTCGAACACAAACACACACACACACACACACACACACACACACAGACATATCCTTTGATTCTTTGACATCCAAGGCAACTTCTGAATGTTTCTTGACTCCACTGGAACAAAAGAACATTGGAAAAAATATTATGACAGCGTGTTTTGGGAACTTTCACCTTCACTGACTCACACACACACACACATACACACACACACACACACACACACACACACACACACACATTTTGATATCCCAGGCAACTACTGAACTATTCTTGACCCCACAGGAAAAAGGAAAAATATGATAAAATGTGGTTTGGGAACTTTCACATGCTCACAATAATTGTGTGATATATAGCACAGAACATTTTGTGAATGTTTTTTATATAGTCAAAATAATCAATAAATAATGCTATTTTAGGTCCAAAGTTCCAAAAAGAAGTACAAAACCTGTTCTAATTACTAGAAATTAAGTTAAAAAAAAGATGTCATGCAATGTCTAGTGAAAATATATTCATAATAAGATATTTATATTAATTTAAATGGGCCGGTCATGTTTGACCGGGAACACAATTTATTTTTTTTTCTCCCCTTTTCTCCCCAATTCGGAATGCCCAATTCCTAACGCGCTCTAGGTTCTCGTGGTGGCGTAGTGACTCGCAACGATCCAGGTGGTGGAGGACGAATCTCAGTTTCCTCCACGTCTGAGACCATCAATCCGCGCATCTCATCATGTGGCTTGTTAAGCGCGGAGACCTATCACATGTGGAGGCTTCATGCTATTCTCTGTGGCATCCATGCACAACTCACTGAGAGCGAGAAGCACATTATTTGGGGGGCTTAGGAAGCCTGCTGGAGTGACTCAGCACACCCTGGATTCACACTTGGGACTTCCCACACGACCCAGCTGAAACCTCTCCACAACAATGCCAACACTCCAACACCGGCCATGGTTTCCGAACCCTGCCTGTCCCAGCGCGAAACAGCCCACTACAAAAACAGGTGCACATTTTTGACTGAGAAGAAGGAGCGCATCGCTCGTGCCTCAAGAACACTGAGTCTTGTAGTGCGGCTAGTGTTCGCAATGTTTCGTTCCCTTTGTCTCAGTGAACCGAGGTCACTTACATAACCGAGACATTCCCTTACGACTCAGTACACTCGACGTTGCGTAGGTATGCATACAGGGAACAGAATCCCATCACGCCACACTACACGACATAGTGTTTCCCAGAGTGGAAACATGGCTCTGAAGTCTTGTGGGACAGCGACCGACATGAGTATGCCGCAGTGAGTGATTCACTCAGCACACACTGGATTCGAACTTGCAACTCCAGGTTTGGTAGTCACAGCAAGTGGTGGTGGCGTAGTGGGCTAAAGCACATAACTGGTAATCTTTGCACATTGCTGGTTCAATCCCCAGAGCCACCACCATTGTGTCCTTAAGAAAGGCACTTAACTCCAGGTTGATCCGAGGGGATTGTCCCTGTAATAAGTGCACTATTAGTCATTTTGGGAAAAGCATCTGCCAAATGCATAAATGTTAATGTAGTAAGCGTCTTTACTCGCTGAGCACCCAAGCCCCCCCTGACTTTCTGCCATTTAAAAAATACATTAAATTCTGGTTACACATTAAAGTATAGTGTGATAAATAGGACAGAAATGATATGTGTGGTATTAAATATAGTACAAATATACATAAAAAAATGCTTTTTGTAGTTACATTAGCTCATAACCATTTAAATGGGTCAGTTATTTTGACCCGGGACCACAAGGAGTGGTAGACAATGAGGAACACAGCACAAGGGTTAAAAAGTTTTCATTTTAAAGAAATGATTTTCAATTTTGAAACATAAAATCATGAACACTCGCATGAGATGAAGACGCCAGTCCTATCAGTTACCTTATAAAAGCTGTTTTATTCTACATGGAGAGGGTCCCCTCATGGGCGCTGCCATGTTTACATCACATGACTAGCCGAATACCACTCGCTTAATCTCAGTAACTGCCCTGTTATTGGACATATTTACTTATGGATTAAATTAGTCATGGCTGGCAGTGATTAATGAATTTCTACGATGGCATCAGTGTCTGAAAACTCTTGTGTTTGAATGATGCTGCATCCAAGCCCCTAGATGTCAGTGTACGTCCAAGGCAACATGAACTAAACTTACTGAGTGCTGAATTATTCTGTACTTTAATCTTCAGCCTATTTTGTGACTTTTTTTTTTCCTTGATTTTTTCTTTTCATTCAAATGTTTTTTAAACATTCTATATTGATTCAATTGTTTTGAATCTACAGTATACAGAATGTTTATTGGGGTATAGTAAAAGCATACATACTACTATGTCTGCATATAGGATGCATATTATGCATGCAAATGTTCTGCATGCAAGGAGTTAGATCAAAGCTATATACTGTATCCTGTATGACTCCCAGTGACACATGAGGCAGAAGTAATATCAGGTGTGTTGTTTTTCTTGATTCATTTTAGATGGACTGCTAATTCTTTTGTCATTTATACACAAACTTGGTTTCAAAATGCAAAACAACCACATTCTTCCCTGAGAAGATCACTAAGCATCCCTAGCTGAATTTAACATGCCACATAAAGAGTTAATGGGACAACTATGTAGCATGTTTGAAACGTTTATCATTGCACAGTGTGTACTGTTTTAGATGTTTTTCAAATGATGGCATTATAGAGAAAAGCTGTCAATTTTGAGATAACTCTTTGTCTCAAACTAAGGGGTGAACACTTGCACAACAATTGTTTTAGGTATTTAAAATGTATCTTGAATTTGTTTAGCAATCGACTCAATTTATTTCACATTGGCATGAGAGATTATTAGTTGATTAGTCACAAAACTCTGGCACGGTAAATGTTTAACAGGTAATGTTTATGGTCGGGTCTATGTGTGGGCTGGGGAGGAGACATTGCCCCCCAAGATTTCAATTTGAAATGCTTTTTGGATTTTTATATTCATAAATGAAGTAGGGACTATATTTTCTGTTGTACTCAACATTATGCCACAAATGCAGATTGAGCTTAAATTGTATTGAACTCGGAATCTGTTCATTATAATTGCTTGCTACAGAGCTTTAACCACTAGATGGCAGTGATGAGTAGCTTATGCATCATTATAATTATTGCTTTTACATGCTCATGCATTTAATTACACCCTTGAAAGATATTGCTGCTGTCTAAAACACTTTATGGACCTCATCATAGCTGTGTTGTCTGATAGAGGTTTCTTTTATGCTGTCAATGCATTTCTAAATTGGAGAACCAACATTTAATTAATTGAAAAGAGAGCATTATGAACCATCACTCAAAATAGTACACCCTCCCTCCTTACAACTCTTCATCAAACCAGACATCCTTAAAGGGCTGAAATATTTACATGTATGAATTTGGCAGACGCTTTCATCCAAAGCAACTTACAGAGCCCTTATTATGGGGACAGTGCCCCCCGGAGCAACCTGGAGTTAAGTGCCTTGCTCAAGGACACAATGGTGGTGGCTGTGGGGATCGAACCGACAACCTTCTGCTTAACAGTTTAGTGCTTTAGCCCACTACGCCACCACCACTCCAGAAACAAATATTGATCTGTTTCTCACCCACACTTCTGAAGACATGCATTTAACCACTGGAGTCATATGGATTACTTATATGCTGCCTTTATGTGCTTTTAGAAGCTTCAAAGTTCTGGCCACTATTCACTTGCATTGTATGGACCTACAGACTCTCATACACAAAAGAAAGTCATACACATCTTGGATGGCACGAGTGTGAGTGGTTCATGAGAGAATTTTCATTTACGGATGAACTGTCCCTTTAAAAGTTATGAAGGAAACATGGCTCAGAAAAGTAAAGTTAGTTCAGAGAAAAGGTTTAGCATCATATGTTTGTAGATGCCACTTGGTTTGATATTTAGTAATGTGTTATTTTCTACTTTTTACTGTAGGAATCTCAAATCTACAAAAGAGCCAAACCTCAAAAGCTGTCCTCTTTGGTTTTTTGGATTGCAAGTCAAACCCTCACAATATGACAGATACACAAAGGGATTAGTCTTGTATGACCTGGTTTACACCGCAGATGAACAGACCCTCTCTCCTTTTGTCTGGTTAAGGTTTATGGTGAGAGTGAAAAAGAGAGATGTTCAGGTCACAATATGGCAGAGGACATGTAATGCCATATGCCATAATTCTTTTTACAATATGCTACACACAAAAACTTGTGTTAAAGGACAAAAATATGAGGCCAAGTTATAAGATCACATTTACCATAGATGGGCTCCAGAATCAATTCCATTTTATACCCCAAGACATCAATCTAGCTCTGAATTCCAGGATTATGTGAAATTAATTCAGATTCAGCGGTCTGTGGAACAGATGGTTGCTTCATTCAGGACTCAGGCTGGTTTTGTTGCCTGGCAATCTCTTCCCAAACCAAATCAGAGACAGTAAACTGTCACTTAGGGCTGCTGGAATCTCATTTCCCACACGACTCCAGCCATGAAATCGCCACTGTCTCCTTCGAGGAGCCTCCACTGCTGCCCCCATTACGATCGCTATGCAAAACAGCACAGGCTTTTCCATTAATTGACATTTCATGATATTATACTGAGCAAACCCCTTTTAAGCTATAGAGAAACAAAGGGGAAGATAAATGTTTCACCATGTGTTCTGGATCTTTTAAAACCCAAGGCTTAGTTTTAAAGGTGCATTAAGTATCTTTTGTCTTGTGTCATCAGGACTTACACTGACACCTAGTGGTTTGGATGCAGCATCATTTTAAAATCAATAGTTTTCAGTTTCAGATGTCATTTTAGAAATGTAATATTCACAGTCAGCCATGATTACTTCAATCAATGAGAGAAAGTGTCAAATAACAGGACGGTTACTGAGATTTAGTATTCGACTGATCATGTGATTCTAACATGACAGCCTCCATGTGCAGACCCTCTACATGTACAATAAAACAACAATTATTAAGTGACTGATATGACTCGAGTCTTCATTTTAATGTGAGTGCTCATGATTTCCTACATACTGTATAGACCTTATTCACGCTAGCACCATCTTTGATTTTTAATGGGAATAACAATGAGGCTGTGAGGGGGAGACGTACAGACTCTTCAATGCCATGAACAGTATAAAGCTGGATAAAGCTCCTAGATCACATCTGATTTTCCACATCTCATGCTGTCTGGAGTTTTTTGTTTACTGAATTTTCTTGAGAGATGTTTTATCAATGTTTTGTCTGCAGAAAGATCCAAAAACACTTTAAGCTGCAGTAGAGCCCATTGAAGAGACTGTACGTCTACTCCTCACAGACTCGTTGATGGCGCTAGCGTGAATAAGGTCTATATTGCAAAATTACAATTCATGTCTTCAGGAGTTCAACTTCTTTAATAAGGAAAATAATACTGAGTGCACCTTTACCAAATGTGGAAAGTTTTAAGTGTTTTGAAGATGTGATTAAGGTCAATGAAAGGATAATTGATCTTTCCATTTATAAATGCATGTGAGAATTCTCTATTACATATAAAAGTAATTTAAAAAAAATGTGGTGCTCAAAGACAGAAATAAGGTTTATTAAAGTAATAGTTCAAACACATTGAAATTCTGTCAACATTTACTTACACTTGTGTCACATAGTACATGGTGACCACATTTGTCAAGCTCCAAAAGTTTAAAACATTTTTTTTTTTAAAAATACCATATAAGTAGTCCACATGACTCGAAAGCTTTATTCCATGTCTTCTGAATCCATACGATAGCTTTGTGTGAAGAGCAGACTGAAATGTATATTGTTATTCACTGGTAATCTTCCCCAAAACTCAGTTATCTTATTTGCGTCTGTGTTTCGAAAAAAAAAAAAAGGTGTATCAATGAGTTGTGCCAGGACTGATGTCATTATCACCGAACGGCATGGGTTGAGCATCTGTTGTAACTGAATGCGGCACACAAATTTGAATATGCCAAATGGATAATGACCTGAGATTATCAATGAATAAAGACTTACATTTCAGTCAGTTACAGACAAAAATATCATATGACTTAAGAGGACTTGGAATAAAGCCCATAAATTGTGGACTGAATTGATATTACTTTTATGATGTTTTGTACTTTCACTGTTGCAAAACGAGCTGTGGGAAGAATTTCCCAAAAATATTTTAAAAATGACAGCATACAGGTTTGGAACGGCTTAAAGGTGAGTCATTAATAATCTTCTAGAATCTTTATATTTGGGTGAACTGTAGTTTGATTACCTAGGTAAAAATAGCTGAGATATTTCTTCAATATTTAAATAGTATCAGACAGTATTACTAGGGCCTACTTTGATAAAGGCCTGTGCCATTGTACTGAATAATTGCCATATTCATGATGTACCATAGTATTTACATTGAACTTCAGGGTTCATTGAATACCGTAGTACTATCATGATGAAAGGTATTATTTTCATAAAATAGCATTATGGGAAAGTATATACTTTCCCATAATGCTATTTTATGAAAATAATACCTTTCATCATGATAGTACTACGGTGTGTGTGTATATATATAACGACTTTCTTAATAAATACTAACTCTCACTGTGCTGTGGATAGTCAGGCACACACTTTCTATCACACAGTATATCTACTTGAACAGCATTTCTGTGTGCTTCAGCCTGCTTTAGTAAAGGCGGGAGTTTACAGGAACAGCAGGCAGGCCCGGCCACATCACGCGCGGAACGACACAGGAATGCATTGTATGTGTAAGAGACAGGGCAGATAAGCGAAATAGTGCCTAAGTTAATTAAAATCTACATTTGTTGGATGTCGTAAAAGTACACAAGCGTCAGCTAAAAACAATAAGCAGTATAATATTTTATAGAAGGATAGTTTCAAATGTACCAACTGGACGTCCAGTGGCTTTACTGCATTAAATAACGCTCACTGTCACACATACACGCAAGTGAGCCGCGGAGGAACCCCGACGGTTGTCAGTGCGTAATCTGGTCCTGAAGGCACACACAGTAAAATTGAAGCGGGAATCACCTTGAAAACCCGGAGTGGAATATAATGTTATCAAGTGAAAAAATACATTGATAAAGATAACTAAGACATATTTTACATGCTATTTGAGTTCTGGAAGTAGTGACACAGTATATTTGGAGAAAATAATGGTTGTTTGTATTTTTAAGGTCGACTAAAGCCATGAAAATCGTCTTTAAACTGTCCTGATCCGAACCGTAGAGCGTCGTCTCTGGGGAGCCGGATCCTCTGACCTCTAGATACAGTGATAGTTCGGCCATATGCGTGAACGCGCACCGCTCTCATGCGTTAGCCAAGTTTAGAACTTTTATTTAAATCAGTCGTACACTTCCAAGATTGTTTATTGGAAACAGGTATCCAACAAAACAATGAACCGTTTTAGAGAGCAGTATTTCATCATCTTAAAATGGTTGATTTGAACACACTATTAATTTATGTAACACAGTAATGTGATTTATATATGTAAATGGTCTGCACTAATAGCGCCTTTTTTACCCTTGTTACCAAAGCGCTTTAAACTGTGTCCCATTCACCCACACATTCACTCTCTCACTCACACACCAATGGTGGCAGAGCTGCCATGCAAGGCGCTAGCCTGCCATTGGGAGCAACTTGGGGTTCAGTGTCTTGCCCAAAGACACTTCGGCATGTGGAGTCATGTATATATATATATATATATATAGGAAAATGTATAGGTGAATTTTCGGGTCATATTTAACCCCAAAATCGGATAAATTTGATAACTCTTATTTATTAATTAATTATTATTATAAAAAAATATTTTAGCAGAAGAAAGAAAATTACAATCAGCATAAATAAATAAAAGTAGCACAAAAAATACTACCTTGAGAGATTGGGTCAAAATGCCTAAATTCTCTCTCTCTCTCTCTCTCTCTCTCTCTCTCTCTCTCTCTCTCTCTCTCTCTCTCAGGTTTGGGGAGTTACGACATACATGTGGATTACGTATTTAAAATACAAAATATAATATATAATATAAGTAAGTTTGAAGTACGTTTGGAGCACAAGAATTAGAAATAAACCTTGTGTAAATTGTTAGCTTAATGCTAAGCTAAAATGTTATTTCTAGCCATTTTACATGCACATCAGCATAAATAAATAAAAGTAGAACAAAGTAGCAGACACGATCATATTTTTATCAAGAAAATTTACGTTAGATCATAATTAATTTTTTTCTAGTAAGACCTTTGATATTAGGGCAAAAATCATCCATCCATCCATCCATCGTCAACCGCTTATCCTGTACAGGGTCGCGGGGGGCTGGAGCCTATCCCAGCTAACATTGGGCGAAAGGCGGGGTACACCTTGGACAGCTCGCCAGTCCATCGCAGGGCCACACATAGACAGACAACCACTCACACTCACATCCACACCTAGGGCAATTTTTTGGGAGACATCAATTAACCTAGCCTGCATGTCTTTGGATGGTGGGAGGAAGCCGGAGCACCCGGAGAGAACCCACGCAGACACGGGGAGAACATGCAAACTACACACAGAAAGGCCAGGGCAACCAGGGTTTGAACCCACGACCTTCTTGCTGTGAGGTGACAGTGCTAACCGCTGCACCAAGACCAAATGTCTTGTTGATGAGAGAGGCCAACAGAGAATGGCCAGACTGGTTTGAACTGACAAAGTCTACAGTAACTCGGATAACCACTCTGTACAATTGTGGTGTGAAGAATATCATCTCTGAATGCATTTCTGAGATGCGGGTTGATGCTGTTTTGGCGGCACGAGGGGGACCTACACAATATTAGGCAGGTGGTTTTAATGTTGTGGCTGATCGTTATATATATATGGACATTTTCTTGACAGGTTTTGATAAATTCACCCACATACCAACATGACCACACCTACAAATAAAGACCGAGCAACCCAATACCCATTAACCCATTTTGTTAAAGCTATATTACAGATTATTATTTAATTCTATTGGGATATGGTTTCTATAAATGCCTTTGTCTCTCTGATAGACCAGCATTAGTAAACAAACCTGTGAGGAATCCCTGTCTAGTTTTGGCATCCGAGCACACTAGACTGGAGTTCCTCACATTCATTTCTGTCATTTAATTCAAGTATTTGGGATTCCCAGCCAAATCTTTTTGCTTCCTGTTGATTAGCTCCTGCTATTCTAGCTCCAGGAGTGTCTGCCAATAACATGCCTTTCTGGCTCTGGAGGACTGTGTGTGTCGTGCTGCTAAGAAATGCCTGATCATGTGGAATACAACGGGAATTCAATCAAACATTTGGGTGCCTCTGAGCTCCGTGGCACAAAGACACCTTTTACTTTGTACTACATATTAAAGAATAGTCAGTTCTCTTTGTATGGTGTGTATTTAAGCATTTGGACCTTTCCTGCTAAGTTGCATGCTGACATAAATTACTATGTATTTGTTCACTGTATTCCATGGACGCCCTGAAAGAATATTATAGCCTATAGCTCTCAACTGTTGGGTCATGACTAAAAAATCTGTTGCATGGCTGTTCTGATAGGGTTATGGACAGCACAAACAAAACAAAATGCAAAAAGTAAAATGCAGTTATTTAAAGCACATAGTTAGAATAGCAGAATAAATAGGCATATAAAACTTGTCTTTTTTTAAATAATTTTTTTCTATATTTTCATGCGTACAATCTAAAACTCTAATGGCTTCGATAGACGCAAGGCAAAGTTTTACACTCAGGGCTAGAAAAAAAGTTTGAAACAGCTGAGCAATGACATTTTGTTATTGTAATATATGATGTCACTGATACTACTGCAAAGATAGGTGTCTAAAAGTGTATTAATGGGTAGAATACAGACAAAAGAATGATGATAAGAGGCATATCATACTTTGGGCAGATGTGTGAATGGCTGCAGTTGCAGACGGCTCATGAGTGAAACAACGTATCAACCAACAAAGTGAATGGGCACTTAAAAGTATTTGAGTAGATTTGATTCCTTATGTAGACTAATTGAATATGATGACATCCTTTACAAAAAAAAAGTAAAAAACAACAAAAAAGTTCTAGCGAACTAGCCGTAAACTTTACAAATTTGCTACTCGTTATTTTCACATGCAAATTAGTTTGTGATTCGCTACAAATGTTTGCCAGAAGTTTGAAGCTCTTCATCAGTCGTGGTGAACCTTTAACTAACTTTTGGTAACAATGGACAATTTATCACAAGTTTGCCGTAAAGCTCATCTGCATATGAAAATAATCAGTGGCAAATTTTGTTCTAAATTATGCCACACTTCTTCAATTTCCCTAGAAGTATATCGGGACCTGTAAGGCATTTTATTGCAATTTCATTTTTTACTTTGTAGAAGCTAGCCAAATTAGGCTGGTGCCAACATAGACCGGTTGCATGACATGCTGTCATTCTAGAAAACCACAAGTTAAAATAAAATTCAACTCAGACTACATGGTTAAGGGTATTGGCTGCCAAGAGCACTAAACCATAACAATTCAAGAGGCCCACTGTATGTCATGATCAATTTTCATATTGCTGGGTCTATCCAGCTCATGGTAATATGGACATTTTTGATAACCTTTATATGATAAGCAATATTGGTACTATGTTGGTCCCAGTGTAAAATCTGGGTCCTAAAGCAAAACCAGTTGACAACCACTAATAAAGCCTATGTATTGAACATCCAGTGGGTGAACTCTATGGCATGGGGACAAAAAGCTTAGTTTCAAAGAGAGGGCAGACTGATCACACAAATCAAAACCATCCTATGTCAATGAATTCTTTAATCAAGCTACTCAAATGTCACACTGTAACACCCAAGGCCTGGGCGCTTTCGTGCGATCACCCAACAAGAAAAGGTCAACATCCACGTCTCTGGCATTGGTTATGTTTTGATTCTGCCTGTATTAAAATAAGCCACATCTACCCTGCCCTATCCTCAATATATTCCCCTCCCTCCATTCAACGTCCTTGGCCTCTTCTTGATTGTCACGTCTGGATGACACAAAGTGCTGCCACGGTGACTGGGTCACCCCCCACCACCCCCCACTCACCCAGCTGTCGGCAGTTACATAATAGTAGTGCCTTGTGTAGGGTGTGCAATGATTTGTTTGGGATGTGTCGCTTGTTGTGGTGTCTGAAAGTCTTGGCCACATTAAAGGACCCTTTAGCACACCAAGAGCGTATCAAGCTATTTTGATTGTTTTTGACCTTTGTTCCAATTCAATCTTAGGAAACAATGCAATCCAATGTGATGTTGCAGGGAGCCATGTTGTCTTGTATCTTTTTGTTGAGGTTATAATGTGGCATTGACTTTTGAGCCATATACACGCTGCTCCTAAATACAGTTGTCACACACTTCTAAATGCTTAATCCCTTTTTTACTGTTTTGTTAGTCCCCAAATGTACCGTTCTGTGCCCTTCCTAGCACCCCTTAGAAAAATAAAATGACAAAAAATAGATCTGTTTTGTGTCAGTTATGTAACTCTTCTTTGGTCTTATGGGTCTATTTGACCCTTTATAATTTTTAACACTGATTTACATCAACTTGACTAAGATTTCGGCCTGAAATTTTTCATGGCATCCACCACAGAGGTAATTTTTTTAAATGTCATGTATTTATACACAAAGCTACTAAAAAGTCCCTGTGTTGTCTTTAAGGGACAAATTGATCATTTGAGGTTCAAATTCCAAAGCTTATAATACAGGCTCTGTTTGCTCTATCTCTCTACTATGTGACAACATTAGAAAAATATTTTCTCTCTATCACCTTCTATTACAATATACACCCAAATGCAGCTTCAAAATTCTTGTTAAAAATAGTTTCAAAAGTTTGTAATAAATGCTCTGTTTGCTCATTCTTTCTACTTTTAGTCTTAGATCATTCCACTAGATTGCAGCAAACACTTTTCTGTCACTTTCTATCTCGACAAGCAGATCTGAAAAGCAGGGGGGACCCCAACGTGGTTTGTGACTCTGCCCATAGACATCCAGTCTTTTTTGGGAAGCACCACCTTTTCCCCACGTTTTGTGGAATACCTGTATCTCGGCCTCTGAATGGACTAATGTGGACTAAATTTGAATTCGGTGTTATTTGAGCGCAAAAAGCCTCAGGTTTGCAATGACGTTTAACATTTTATCATCAATATTCAACAACATATTCAAACAATGATATGTTTATGACACTTTATTTTTGCTGAACTGCATTTTTTTCTGTGAGACAAGATTGAAAAAATAGACTAATTTGTAAAAAAACAACCTAAGGTAAGAGCTGATGGCTATTTGGTGTTTACAGAAGCATTGATTGAATCAGACATGAGAGGTTTTTATTCACAATTTCACTTTGAAACTCTTTTGATGATTACTTGAACAACATAATCCAATAACAAACAACTTCAAATAACTTTTATTTAAAAAAGAATCAGATCTGTATATATGTGATAGAAGTGAAAAAAATAAATAATTCTTATGTTAGCTGGCACCAAGTCGAACGATTTAAAACCAAAAGTAGAGAGCTAGAGCAAACAGAGCCTTTATTACAAGATTAAAAATCGAGATCTATTAACAGAAATTGTTAGAGAAGTCGATAACACTACATTAATGTCTCCGTTGTTTAGGGATTATAAAGGAGTTCATAATGACTAAT
The DNA here is from genome assembly GCA_032164185.1 of Moxostoma hubbsi. NCBI lineage: Eukaryota > Metazoa > Chordata > Actinopteri > Cypriniformes > Catostomidae > Moxostoma > Moxostoma hubbsi. The sequence goes on from JAVLUX010000032.1 coordinate 32,371,357, forward strand.
AAATCATTTACAAATGCATTCTATATCATTGATATGTGTTCATAACACCATAAAAATGACAAACCTCCAAAAAGTGAGCCATTTTATCTCACATGTTATAAATGATTAATGACACTTATCCAATATTAATAATCTGTGAAAATGTGTCTTAAGGTAAAGTGGACACATATGAAACATTTATTAATGTACATGATGTTCCGTATGGTTTAATGGTCATGAGGCTTTATTATATGATATCTGCTGTGAATGAACAAGTGTTTTTGAGGACTTTAGGTAACTAGGACAGCACTCGGCGTATCACCATTCTTTTGATATCAACGTGGCAAGTGAATCAAAACATTACAGTCATGAATATAACACAAAATGACATAATCCCTCCTTTTATCTCATTATAATACTCTATTTTTGCAGCAAAAAATCATGAATTATGGCATTTTAGGTTTTTGATATATACAAGGATGAACGTGTATTTATTAAGCATTTATAACATGTTTTAACATGAGTTAAAATCCTCACTACTTGGCAAGTGTTGAATAAAAGTCGTCCCCTTTATTTATGTTGTTATAACTGCATATTAATAATTTATAATGCATTTGTAAATTAATTATTAGTCATTAATGAACCGCTTTATAAACCCTTAACAAAGAGGATATTACTGTAAAGTACACAACTAATGAACTTTGACTTCTTGACAACAAATCGGTTCTGTGCACACTACATAAACGCAGTTGTCAGAATCTGATTTTTCGGCAGAGAATTTGGTTGTAGAACGTGGATCTGATTTCTGTAAATAACTGAACAGAACAGGATTCAACACTCAGAAGTGGAGCGACAACCCTGTTTAGCTGCAGTGTGTATGTGCCCAAACATTCAGGTAATCGCACCAGAATTTCCATAAAATCTGTGTCGTTTGTAGAGAACCAAACTGAACAACTAGTTGTTACTGCAGTAATTAGAAGTGTGAGAAGTCCACGGGGAACATGCTGTTTAATAGCAACAAATTAATGAGAGTAAACAAATCACGGCACATCTGTTGACGGAGGTTTACTAACAACTGCAAAAAAGCCTATTAACATTAGTCAAAAACAACTAACGCCAAATGGGTTTTCTTGTTTGCCTAGATTCACATTGCATGATTTTGGTAGTAGGAGTGACTCCTGTATTTCATATACACACAGAACTGCAACTTAATGCATTCACTCTTGCAAATAAATAGTGTTTTCATGCACTCCCAAAACATTACAGATTGTACGCTTCTTTTATGCCTTGCTCTTGTGTGCTTTTATATATGTCATGTATTACTGGAGAATTGCTGTAGAGATTAGTACCGGACAGGTGAGGATATTATGCAAAATGAGCATGATGAGCTCGATGCGGTCTCATGACAGGTCGTAATAATAGTATGAGATGATGAAGTATTTCTTGTTCAAAACAATGTTCACTCCTATTGAGAAACATAAACTAACCAACAATAAAATACTAAAGCGATTTAACCTAAACTCTAAACCTAACCATGATTTTAATTGGAGAAAAAAAAACAAAAAAAAAAACACTGTGTTCAACGGAAGAAAGGAAACCTCAGGGTTTGGAACGAGCTGAGGGAAGCATATTACATTTTTATTTCCTTACTTACTATAAAGTGTTGGATAGGAGCTAGCCAAAATGTAATGCTTGTATTGTGTCCTTTTGAAATGTTATTTTGGTGATTGGTTGGTCTCTATGGGAATAAAAGTCGTTCCTTTTCGTATAAACAGAGTGCAACCTAGTCTCATCGAATGAACGTTACCTTAACTTACAAACTGACTTTAACGTGCTGCATTCAGCGTTTTGCCACAGACCAGCCAAGCACACAAGCTGACTCATGAGACAAATGTTTCATAGAATCGACGCGACATGACGTGGTTGCTTCAGAAAATGTGCTTTTCAGATCGCGTTCCCTTATAGGACACTTTCGGTTAGGTTTAGGTCTTGGTTTAGGGTAAGGATGTCTGTTTTGTTCGCCTCTCGTTTGACTTCAGATCAGTATCAGTTAGGTTTAGGTTCAAGTATTAGGTTAGAGGAGGTATATTGACTCATTGTAACCTCCATCAAACATTCAACTTAAAAACCTTGTCTGATTACGACACCATTTCACTCACTTTTGGCGCCCCTGCTGGACATTTAACTGGGAAACTGCAATCACATGTGTAATGAAGCATGACATTACCATGGTAATTATTTGTATTTTATTTGAGCGTGACCATGCTGGCCAAGTTGTACTACATCTTATGATATCACTATCTCGTACAAATTATTACATGTTGTCATGAGACTACCCTGAAAGTGCAATGTGTGTTCGCTGTTCACCAGAAGGAAGTAATAGGATGTAATCTTCCTGGGTTCCTCCTTGTTCTTCCTTGAAAAGCTGTTTTCTGTGGTCTGAATTCTCAACATTGCAACAAGCATGTTATTTGTTACAGCATGCTTTTTCCTATTCAGTATCAAGTGGAAAATAAAAATGTGTCTTGGCATTCACAAACGAAATCTTTATGCATTTTAGGTTGTTAGTCAGTTTTGATTTTCACTTATACTGTAGATGTAGAGCCGGTTGAAGCATGTACTTCAATGAAAAGACCAACAATGGAAGTTCATGCTGATCTAACCTGGTCTTTTAATCTGGGTTGTTTCACCTTTTTGTTAAATTGATGTTTATCACCGTGGCAGATGGCAACCTTTCTACATTATACAGTACGTCTAATTCAGAGTGTGTGTGAGCTTCTTGTAGACCTGCTTTAATAACATTGTTATTGAGCTTGAAACTATAAATATGGGTGTGGAGGGGTGCGGGCATTGCCAATTTATAGCAAGATTCCCTGATTTCCCCTGGGCGCGGACTGTTAATTTAATGCAGTATGGCATTGTGTACCAACATGCCGAAGTTCAAAGACAACAAGGGAATCAAAATGCCTTTTCAAAAGTAGTCCACCGCAAATGCCTTTGAAATGGAAACCATAAGTGACCACATTTCACTGTACTGCAAAATAAAAAAAATAAAAAAAATTGATATATTATTGATTATATTTGTCTTGTGTTCCCAATACAAATATCCAAATGTCCTTATAACAAGATACATTTATTTGAGAATTAAAACATTTCAGAGAAATCTAATAAAACTTTGAGAGGTTTGTGCATCAGACATGTAAAAAACTATTTGACAGAGAAAACAAAACGCAATTTAAAATATATTTTCGAAAACGAGTTGTCTAGGAATTTTCCGGGCTCAGTACTGCATTTTTGGCACAATGTTGATACCACAAAAAATAACTTCAACTCATCCCTCATTTATTAAAAAATAAGCAAAACTCGCAGTTACAGTGAGGCATTTACAACGGAAGTGATTGGGGCCATTCATAAACATGCATACATCAAATATACACTGTTTTAAAAGTATAGCCACAAGACAAACATTTTATGTTTTAAAGGGACAGTTCACCCAAAAATGAAAATTCTCTCATTATTTACTCACCCTCATGCCATCCCATATGTGTATGACTTTCTTTCTTCTGTAGAACACAAATGAAGATTTTTAGAAGAATATCTCATCTCTGTAGGTCCATACAATGCAAGTGAATTGTGGCCAAAATGTTTAGGTTCCAAAAAGCACATAAAGGCAGCATAAAAGTAATCCATAAGACTCCAGTGGTTTAATCCATGTCTTTGGAGATTATATGATAAGTGTGTGTGAGAAACAGATCAATATTTAAGTCTTTTTTCCCCATAAATTCTCCTCCCTGCACAGTAGGGGGCGATATGCATGAAGAATGCAAATCATCAAAAACAAAAGAAGAAGTTTCTCACCCACACCCATTATATCGATTCAGAAGACATGGATTTAACCACTGGAGTCTTATGGATTACTTTTATGCTGCCTTTATGTGCTTTTTGGAGCTTCAAAATTCCAGCACCCATTCACTTGCATTATATGGACCTACAGAGCTGAGATATTCCTCTAAAAATCTTTATTTGTGTTCATACACATCTGAGATGGCAGGAGGGTGAGTAAATGATGAGAGAATTTTCATTTTTGGTTGAACTATCCCTTTAACATTGTTTTAGTGTGATTAAATCAGGGCTTTACCAGTGTTATAGCGTTTACACATTTACAGGTTTTACCGGCATTACATTACAATATTCATTATAACTTTACACAGAATAAGGTTAGTAGGGGATTTTATCACATTTAAATCATGTCCTGTGGCTATACTTTTGAAACAGTGAGTATTTTAATGTTAATGGACTGGCCCCATTCACTTCCATACAATATTTACATATTTTAGTATAAAACAAGGAAAATTACAGATCAAGTAAATTATGTTTTGCCGTGAGCACACCTGCATATCAAGGACTGTCCGAAAAGTTGTGCAGAATTCACAGGGTACAAACCCAGAAATACTGCTTTTTTGCCCATGATTCTCTCCTTTTCCGTCAAATCCAGACCAGCTTTTCCCTCTCTCTAGCCATAACAGAGAGTCAAGCCTTACATTAAATCTGTGTTTCTGCAAAACGGGGCCTCTAGTGTTTTTTTCTGGGCTGCTGGGCCTCTCTGTCTCTCTCTTTCGCTCCTCTTGCAGAGCAAGTGCGTTATTGCCTTATACAGGCAAATTCAGCTGTTCTCCCTCTAATTCTCTGTGTGTGCATTTATATAAAACACTAAGTGCTGAATTAATACAGATCAGAAGTCTACAAGAATGGTTTGAATGCTGCGGATAATTCACAATCATTGATCAACAATTACTATTGCTCATACATAGAGTTAATGGTTTAACCAAACCTCTGGATATTGAACTTTGATGCCAAACTAGTCCCACACCGTTTATGGTACAGACATGAATAATACATCCAATCAGGAATTAAGGAAAGGTGTGCTCTTACTTTTCTAAACTATTTGACTAATTTTGGCGAATTTACATGCACTATTTACCTGGAAAACAATGAAATGGGCTTAAAAGCAAATTCCATAGTCTTACATTGAAAGCCATATAAAGGGATCAGAATATCTGAATATTGTCGCTCACTGTCTCTTTAAACTTTCTGTATTACAGCTTCTGTTGCATTTGTGACGCCTGCTGCTATCAAAAGAATTCAAAGCCCTTATGTTGTTTTTTCTTCCACTTTTTAATCAAATTAAATGCCACTACTTTTTTCTCTGCCTTTGAAGATGTTCATTTTGAAAGTCAGTCATTCTTCATTAGAGCACAAGCACTGACACCAGGAGCTCTATTCGTTTATTTACGTGTTGATGCACACCTCCGCAGTCCTGTGCAATGACCCGCTCAAAACAATAAAGATGGCAATGGCAATCATCTGAACATCAGCAGTCATGTTTTTGTTTTCATAAACGGGCAAACAAGACCAACAGTGGCACTTGCCAAGCAACCCCAGAGTTGGCATCATGCCCTCTGCCAGGCAAAATGTTCAAGGGTTGGGTGCCAGCATTGAGCTAATGCCTGATTAGCAAAGAGGCAATCCTAGTTTTCTTTCCAAATGAGCACGGATGTTGTCCAAAGCTTGGGGATCCCAGATATTTCCAATTACACATTTCAGAGGTCAAAACCATCTGGCCATGATGATCCGTGAACAGGCACTGATGGAATCTGCAGACTTGTATGACATTTTCTGCACTGATTTGGGGCGAATTCTGTGGAATATAATGCTGATGAAATTAGCCTACATTTTAAATTAACCAGTATTTTTGTATTATGTGTCGGGATCCGTTTTCCATAGATAAGACTAATTATTTTGCTATACTAACTATACACAATTATATGGCTGGTAGTGGCAGTCTTAAAGAAGTGACCAGGGTGGGGTGTAATCTGATTACAAAGTAATTCATCACTGTAATCTAATTATATTTAAAGTCAAACTGAATGAAAAACATTTTAACTTGTGTAATCGGATTACAGTTTCTGACTTTCAATTAAGTTAAATAATGTGTTACTCATATTTCTAAGATAAGAATATTCATGTAGAATACATTTAAAAAATGAATTATTTCAATATTTGTAATATGTAATGTTTGTGTGTGTTTCTGTCACAGCTGAAGGGTGTGTGCCTCCTTACACTGTGAAAATAGTCATTAATTTGAATTTGTTGAACAAAAAAAAATAGAAAAAAGTTTCGGTGAAGTGTTTTAGAAAGTAACTAATAAGTAAAGTAATTATTAATGTGATTATTTTTCCTGTTATGTAATCAGTACATTAACCTGTTTAACAGACTTGCAACCCATTTTCGTGTTGCAATCCAACCATTCAGAACCACTGTAATAAAGTAACATGCATGGGGTGGAAATCTATTACAAAAATCTAAAGTTCTGTCAAACTTTATTAAAAAATAAAACATTTTCCACAAACTTTCTCTAGATTTTTTTAAAGGGTTGTGGATGCAGAATTTGTGGGCCTACAGAGAATGAAGAAAAACCCTCAGCAGGTCAGGATAATTGAGCTGCAATGGTTTACATTAAACAAGCAATATAAAAACTCAGAACTTGGAGGTATGCCTGGTAAAAGGAAATCACAGTGCAGTGCTTTCATCAGCATTACAATAAGGTGTATTAGAAACCCTACTTCTCCTCAACTATAACTCCCACCACTTACCTTTTTCAGTCTTCAAAAATCTACAACAACCCCCCAAACCTAAGAGCCCCCCCAACCTAAGAGCCCCCCCCCCCCCCCCATTTGTTTTCACAGTTGAGTGGTGGGTGTTATACAGAGTTCAGGATGCGAGTTTAGGGTCATATTTAAAGTGAGCCATTCCACACAGAGATATCCCAGCTGTCCCTGTTGCAGGCCACACAGTCAACCATTAAAGACTAGGAGGAAATGAGAGGAGAACACGTTAACTAATAAAATATGATGACAAACTATCTTGAGTGAATGATCCGGGTTCAATACAAGTTAATCTCAATTGGCAGTATTTGTGGCATAGTGTTGATTAAAACAAAAAATAATTTTGACTCGCCCCTGTTTATTAAAAAACAAGCAAAACATGCGGTTACAAAAGGCACTTGGAAGTAAATGGAGCCAGTACATAAACGTTACATTATATGTGGCTATGTGTTTGCTAGGCTGTTCTGGGTGGTTACTAGGGTGTTGCTATGCAGTTGCCAGGGTGGTTTCTATGTGGCTGATAGGGTTTTGTTTAGTGGTTGCCAGGGAGTCCTGGTGGTTGCTATTGTGTTGCTAAGTTGCTGCTAGGGTTTTGGTAAATGGTTGCTAAGGTGTTCAGAGCGTCTAGGTTACGGATGTAACCTCCATTCCCTGGTGGAGGGAACGAGACGTTGTGTCGAAGAAGCGACACTAGGGGTCTCTCTTGAGTGCCGAATATAACTCTGATCTATGAAAAAAGGCCAATGAGAAGTTTGCAGACAGAATTTGCATGTCCCGCCCCCGGACATACGGGTATAAAGGCGGGTAAGTATGTCTGTTCATTCAGGATTTTTCTGAGGAGCCGGAAATGGTCTGGCCACAACAGTGGCTCGACTCAGCGACATGGACAGGAGGACACAAAGTCTCGTTCCCTCCATCAGGAAACGGAGGTTACATCCGTAACCTAGACGTTCCCCATCTGTCGCTCACTTCGACGTTGTGTTGAAGAAGCGACACTAGGGGTCCAATTTAAAATACGCCATGCGCTGAGCCGTGTACGTGTACTGTTGACGTGCCAAAATGACCAGCTGTATCAGACTGCACGTACCCTTTCCCAATGCCCCACAAAGTCAGTTCAGTTCGTTAGCGTGTTACCAAGTTCTACTGGTTCAGACCTGAGAAAACACGGGGTTACTAAGGTGTTCTGGTGGTTGCTATGCAGCTGCCAGGGTTTTGTTATGTAGTTACTAAGGTGTTTGTAGTGATTGTAAGTGTGTTGCAATGTGGCTGCTAGGGGGTCCTGGTGGTTGCTTTCCATTACTATTTGGCGTGTTAGGTTTTGTTATGTAGGCCTTGTTGCAAAGGTGTTCTGAGTGGTTGTTAGTGTGTTGCTATGCAGTTGCTAGGGTGTTCTGGGTGGCTGCTAGGGCTTTGCTATGCAGTTGCCAGGGTGGTTGCTATGTGGCTGCTAGGGTTATGTTAAATGGTTGTGTAAAAAACTCCACAATACTAGGGAAGGAGGACACAGGGACGCGGGTTTCCAAACTCAGGTGAGGCTTTTAATCGCCATTTCAGTCCTTTACAACTGTCACAGACTCAACAGTTTTAGAGTCACGCAGACAGCCAAACTCATTTAGCTTCACAACATAAACTCATTAGCTTCACACATAAACTCATCAGCTTCACACATAAACTCATCAGCTTCACAAGCATTGTAGGCTTCATTGTTCCAGACTCTCTGCCTCTCTGCTGGTGGCGTGGCCATTTATATTCCGCTCTCCACATGCTCACTGGAATTAGAGACAGGTGTAAACGCTCTTACCGTTTTCCCTCTCTCCGGACGGACACTTGATCACGCCCCCGCTGCCACAAGTTGCTGAGGTGCTCTGAGAGGTTTCTAGGGTGTTGCTATTCAATTGGTGGGATTCTGAGTGGTTACTTACTGGCCCAGGTCAAAAAGGGCCTTTGGTCCATTTCCTTTATTGTAAGTCAATAGGATTTTTTTAATGCACATTTGAAGTGAAAGTTTGATAGTTTAGAAAACTAAATAAAGTAGCACAAATGTTGTGGGATGAGTAAAGCATGGGATGAGTCAAGTATGAGCAATAAGAAAAGTGACACTTACAACAGCAACGCCACCATGTACATGTGTTTTACACTATAAATACAAAGAGACAGTTTTCTTTATCGCCACATAATTTATTACTTTTCCAGATATTTTTTACTCAGTACTCCTTTATTACGCTGCTCAAGTTCACAGCACACTGCCTACCCTCCCTCTTCCTCTCGCAGATCAAACTGCATAGTTAATATATTCCCTGTATTTGAATTTTGGGCCCTGGGTGCACAGCACTGCTTACACGGCAAACAAGATAAAGTCTAATGCAGAACACTACATGAGCCGAGGAGCATAGAGGCTCTTCTGCACACTACCAGACTCTTCTGGGACAATGCTTGAGTATTACAACATAAATGCAGGGAAAACTCTTAGGCTCACAAGTTCACAATGAAGTCACACAGTTGCCAATACTAGATTGATCAGAACCTTGGCTGCACGATTACTTTCTTCTGCGGAACAAAACAAGGAGATATTTCAATTAATATCCCAGTCCATCTTTTATCAATAGCAGCTGATAATGACTCACTTGCTGTAAGTATCATAAATGTAGTCCATTCGACTCGGGCATCATATTCAAAGTCTCCTGAAGGCTTAAAATGTACAGGGGTCATGACATGAGGAATCAAAATTTCCTTGATCTTTTGACATATAAGAGGTCATTGGACTATAAAGCATACTGTAAGTTTCAGAACTCAAAACTTTCCCCTCACAGCAAAAAGAGTATTTGTTGAAACCAAGCTGCCAAAACGACTCGTTCTCTACTTCCTCCACATTGTGATGTCACATTTGCATCTGACCACCTCCACAACAACACATCAGCAGCTACTTTATCTTATCACTTCTGTAGCCCCGCCAGGAGCGTTGAGCAGTGAGACAACAAGAAGAGAGAGCAGATCAGTCAAGAGCAGAGAGCCAATCAGAACAGAGGGTGTTTACTGTCAAGTCTTAAAGGAGAAGTAGCACCAAAACTGAGCGTTTCTGACAGAGGGTCAGAATGAGGGTGGAAAATGATCATGTTTTGCAAATATATGACTGCTTATTAGGCAAAAAACATTACTAATATCATAAATTAACCTCAAGGAACATATTCAAGTAATTTAAAAAAAGGCATGTCATGACCCCTGTAAGAAATTGTTCAGTGAAACTTTAAGCCTGATCTCATAAAAGTTATATGACTGCAGTGACATTTTTGTTTGATATTACGTGGTTCATAACGAGATGAAATGTCTTCAGTGTGCCGCTACAAGTGAATTTAATGTTCAATCAAACAGATGACATTTTTAAGGTTAATGCTCACTCATATTTTAAATCAATCAAACTGACCTCCCAACCCTAAACCTAAAACTAATCAAAAAAACTAATGTCATAAAAGTGGAAAACACAATTGCTAAAGCAATCATGTAATTTTGTGGTGCTTGTATGACACTTTTGGCTTACAAAATACTTTCATAGAACTCTTGGTTTCTATTTTTGTGGTGTAGCGCTGGGTAGCTTCGCCCATTTGAAAACTCTCATTGGTCCAAAATCCAACTTCTTCAAATAGCACATTAAACATCAGAAGTGTTTTGATTGACTCTGATGGTTTTGTTAGGTTCAGGGAGTTATATCTTGTCTCCTCTTTCTCTCTCCCTGAGGTACTGATGATATGTTTCAATGCATTTTGGACTGTTGATTTTGAGATTCCTTGGGTGAGGTAAGTTTCAAGATAAAACAAAGAGTCCCTCTCAAAGGAAGAGCATTCAGAGAGAACCTGCTTATATTCAATCTTAAAATGTACATTTAGCTTTGTGTGATTGCGAGCTAGAGTGATAGTTACAGATTCTCCTGCTCTATTTTCACCTTTTGAGTGAGGGGGATCTCAGCAACATTGGTGACATGGAGATATGATGCGTTGCAGCCAAACTATCTCTATGAAAAGGGATTAAATGGCCACTTAGCATTTGGCGATAAAGCTGTCACAGTGGTATATGAAAGCTTGCATGATCTAATTCTGTTTTTATGGATGCTGAATAGTACTCACCTGTAGAGGAAAAATCACTTTACTCTCTGTATTCTCTCAATTGTTTCTCCATGACAGCAGACTTGACCCATGTTAACAGAGTTCTATTTTTATTTATTATTATTTTAATAACAAACATTTCTCATTAAATTAATCCAAGACCAAATTATCTGAACAATGCTATCCACATTAATGTTATAGCTCTATACTCACTGTGTGTCACCTTTTGAATCATTAATGCCTTAAGTCATTTCTTCTTGGGAATTTTAGAAGCAACATCTTAGCAATAAAGTTAAAAATGATATGAAATGGTGCAAATATGGAAAGCATTTAAGCAACTTATAGATACTTCCAGCTGCAATGAAAGTCATGTGGGAAAATTCCAGATATCGCAATATTCAAAATGTAATACAGCACATTTGGAAGAATGGGCAACATAGGCTTTATATATTACATTATGGCCAGCTATTCATCCTTCACTGTAACTTTAATTCATTTTCTGTACACAACCACTAAGACTGTTTGATCTTAAGTAACAAGTTTGTGTCTCACCAAATAGCAATTTTCAGCTCTTAAAGGTTGGCTTAGAGTAGTGTTTTGATAGCGTACAATATTGCAAATGAGCAGCTGCTGGCAGCTATCATAGCATTAAGTCAGTTATGTAAATTTCAGGTATAAACCAAATGCTAAAACGGTGCTGTTTTACTACACAAAGACATCACCAAAAATGGCCAATGAAAATTTTATTCCATTATATTTAATATGTTTGGATTAAAAAATAAGGTTGCAAACATGTTTTTGTGTAACTACGTGTGTGAGAGATCAGTCTGTGAATGAGCTCAAATTCAATTGCTCCACTCAAAGTGCCACTTCCTTCCTCTGCACACTCCAGACGATGTGTTTTACAGCTGCCCAACAATCCACTGGAAGGGCCCAGTTGTGCTGCTATTTGTGTATCATTTTGAGGTGGTTCCGTGTGTAGTAAATCACTGTTCTTATAGGTTTATATATTGTTGTTCTTGTTTGCATGAAAATAAATAAATAGATAAAAATTACAGTTGGACAAAAAGGACTTCTTTTAATGAGGGAATGAACTACAATCCAACGTATCATTGCAAATGACATAATCAAACTAAAAACTATGGAAATATACAAAACTATTGATTTTAAGTTGTTGATTTTAAGAATAGAAACAATATATTTTAAGTTTATTCCAAAATATTAAGAGAAATATGCAAATAGTTTGAGAGTGTAGGGAGACCGACTCGATTGAGTCATTCACGGTGCGTCATGGAAGTGGGCGGTCGCTGCAGAGCTTTTGGCACACTTTGCTGGCCATGATTTTTTAACTGATAGATAATTTTCCATCAAGATCACATGTAGTGTAGTACTTCATCAGAATATTCCTCTATTAAACATGATTTTATTTTTTTTAAATAAATTTAATATAAAATAGCGCAGACTTATGGCTTCAACAGTCGCATACCATCGAATAACGTTCCCGGAGCTGACGAAATTCCTGTCTTTAAAGATTTGGAAACATTAATGGAACAAGACTATTGTGAATTCACAAATAAATTGCAACAAAATAGGTATGTTTAGAACTTACTTTAGCAAGTAATTATACAGAACAGGTAACAGCGCAAACACAACCAAAATTGTGTGTTTGTATGTAGTCATTCCTGATTCTGCGGTTTGTTTGTGCTAGGATGTGCAGTAGTGTACCGCAATCTGCTGTACTTTACTGGGACTGTACAGCATCACTCCACCATTGTGATCCAGACACCTGAATCAGCTCTTTGAAATGGCGAAAGTGCACTTGACTTCATAGTGTATCCAGTTATAACACTCCAGCTGTAACACACAAACATCTCTTTCATCTTACCACTTGCTTTTCGTGAGCGGTTATAGAACAAAGCTACTATATATGCGGCAGGCAAATAGTGCTGAGTTTTGTGAATAAGGCACTGTCTATAATAAGCCTAGTTAACATAGAAAGGGGGCGTGTTTGCACTGAAAATATGACAATGATTTAATTTAAATATTTACAGCACAGAACTATATACCGGTGATAGTTAAATTAGCTATACTAGCTCCTGGTTAAACTGGAATAGCAGGTGGCTGTTGAATAAGATGCAAGTTTGTGTACGTGTTCTTTTTGTGCCAAACCCAACTCCACTCTTGTTAGAAAATTCCACTCTGGATTATTGAGTTGTCTTGGCAATCCAGTGGCTCCATTCCCAGACTGGATTCCACAGGATTTACACAAAAAAGAAAACCTTCCATCAGTCATTTTTTTCTTTTGCCTGACAGATTTGCTCTCTTTTGACTGGGTCATAATTTATTTATGACACACTTGCTTTATCTATTCATACAGTTAAACATTTGTCGCAGACCAGAAAACCCAAGTGTGGTCACAAGCCCTCTCTGTGAACTGTATCAATGTACAGTTTGAGGGGAAACTTCAAATGCAGCAAGCATGCAAAGTTGTGCGGTTGACTCCCACTATGAAGACAAGCCTAAAGCCTCACATGTCCTTACTTTGGTTAAGGAACAAACCCTGTGGCTTTCACCTCAGAGCACTATAAAGACGTTGAGGTTTAGAAGTTTTCAGCAGTTTTGAGAATCAAATAAAAAAAAGTGTGATTTGTTTTCAAAGTGCTCTATTGAACTAAGAAAGTGCATGTACTGTAAAGAGCCATACTCCAGAAAGCCACTGCCACAGTGTTAATGAATACACAAGATCTACAGTGAGACTGGGACAGTTATTTTAGAATTTATGACATCACTTCACCTATATTCACTTATAGCATCATTTCACACCTTTTAGAAAGATGTTGGTCTAATTAATGTTATCTCAGTAACTTTGGTTGATGTACATAAGTCTTTACCTTCAATTTCTGTTAGACTGTGAACTCAGTATATACAATGACCCTAAGAAGTATTTGGACAATTGATAAACATAAAGGCAGCATAAAGGTAATCCATATGACTAGAGTTTTAATCCATGTCCTCTGAAGTGATATGATTGATTTAGGGGAAATATTTATTCTAGCCCATGCAAAAATTTGTGTTGTGACAGGGTGGGTGCGGGGCATCGCACCACCCTCCAGCCTTTATCCCTCTCGGAGGCTTAATTAGCCTGATAAGGGACCAGGTGTGTATAATCACGACCCGGCACCACCCTCCACCCTGTCACATTGGTACAGCTTGCTGTAGACACCCTACTTTTACACTGTTAAATAAACATTGTCCATTTGCAATTTAAGTAATTGGGTGCTGAATTTGATTGGCTGTTGTTGGCCATTTTTTTTTATTATTTGTCCAATCAATATTTTGTAAGCACTTGAATCAAAGAAGATGCCTGCTAAATTCCAACTTCCTTGATGAAGTTGATTTTTAGTTTAAGCATCCTATATGGCCAGAAGTTGACCAAAGTGAGCATCCTCAAATGGCTTTGTGTTGAAGTTTACCAAGTTTGATTATGTTTGAACTTTGCGTTGAGAAGATATAGGTCGATAAAACGAAAATGGGCCACATGCAAACATTTTGTTGGCTTGTGACTCTGAAACACTTTGACTAATCAAAATTAATTTGATAACTTTTTCTCAGGAGAATCTGTAGCTGATATACGCCAAATTTCAGTTTGTAAATGATATAACAGTAGATATGCTGTTCCTAATGAAGACAAGATATTTTGGGCTCACTTACAGTAATATCTTTAATCAGCAGATGCTCACTGATTGAGCAACAGGTTGTTATAATAAATAGCTTCCACTTACTATTCCAGTGAGTGTTTCTGCCTAATATCTAAATAAGGGTGTAAATCTTGCGATTACAATGTATTTTTGGCTAGGTTTCTCTTGGATGTGTTCCAGACTTGTCATTGCTAAGACTGGGGAGAGCCCTCGTAGCGGTCTACAGGTGATGCATCACGCTCAGACTCGTGGGTTGGTGGGTGGGGTAAACAGTCGTAGATCAGAGTCTCATCACAGATGGGCTGTGTCTCGGTGCCTATGCGGGCAACTCACAGACAGGGGCTAGACACTATCTGACTTTGAGAGAGCTTTCCATTTGAGTTCATTAACAGGGTTTTACAGCATTTTTTTGTTTTAAAATGGGTTGAAGGTCTGTTCTGATGCTAAATGCAAAGTATAAATGCAACTCACTTTATTATTGTGAACAGTTAAGATAAATAGGCTTATCAACTTCAAAAGAGGGGGGGGGGGGGGAGAAAACACTTCCTATATCTTTTGAAGTAGATAGAAAAGGCTGCGCATTCAATGAAACACATGGCACACATAATACTATCCAACCTTTTTAAACTTTACTATTGTGTGCGAACAAATCTAGATAGCAACATGGACAGGTTGCATGACACACCCTCATCCTTAAAAACCATTGGAAAAACTGTGCAAGGTAAAAGTAAATATGACCCAGACTACATTAAATATAAATAAACTTGCAACATGAATAAACATGGTTTGTGCCAACAACAAGGTGTTTTGTGCGGTAATTTATTGTTACCAATTTACATTTAGAAACCAAAATATCCGATTTTCCTTTCCAGCCTATATCATGTTAATAATTTGACATATTTTTGGGTCTGTGACATTTATGGTCATATTAATACATTTCCATGTTTGATTTTAAGAAAAAAATGTCTTTACTTTTGCTCACTAAACATTCCCTATCTTTTGTTGTTGACGCTAAAGGCCTTGCGTCCAATCAAACTCTACAATAATTTGGCACAAATTTATTTAATTCATACTTTAACTCATTCACACTTGGTGAGGAGCAATAATAACTGGAAACATACTTTGAAATAATACAATTCAAACTCTATGCCAACATGGGCAGGTTGCATAAAACGAACTCATCATTGAAAACCGTCAAAAAACTATGCAAGGTAAATGAAAATACAAATCAGACTACATTAAATAAAGGTTCATTTGCAGTGGTGATAAATATATGTGATAAACTAAAATGTGATTTTCTCAGTAAATTACTGGCTGCCAAAACCTTTGAAATTAAAGAGACATTTTGGCCATGTCCACACCAATACGTTTTAGTTTGAAAACATATTAGTTTTATCATGTTCATGACTTTCATCCACACTACAATGCCATTTTTTCTCCACCGAAAATTGAGTGTTTTGAAAATGCCCTCCACTCTGGAAAACGGTGACATTTTGAAATTGAAAATTGAAATTTTCAAACAAAAACGTGACCTTAGAAACCAAAATTGGCAATTTTCCCATCATGTTAATCATCGAGCCTATGCAGTTCATGACAATATTAATTCAATATTATACATCATGCACAATACATTTCCATGTTTGATCTAAAGAACATTTTCGTTCACTTTTGTGCTATACAGTTTTGATTCCGGGTTGGGTCGCTGCTTGACGTACAATGTAAACTTGGGTCCTGAGTCAAAACCAGTTGAGTAAAATAACACTTATGCAAAAGCTTAATTTATCCTTGCATTCAAAAAAAAAAAAACATTTAGAGATTTACTTATTTCCATTTCATAACAAAATTTAATCAAATTGAATTTAGTAATTGAAATTAAAGAAATATTTTAAGTTTTATTAATTATGTTTTTAAACATTACACAATTAAATTTAATGTAATTTTGTTATGAAACTACAATATTTTTTGAGTGTGGTTAACTACGACTAAGAGCGTGAATGTGAAAATGCATGTAGGTGTAAAGATCTGATTCATCTGTTTCAAGTGGAGCGAGCTGGTGGCCAAGCATTTCTGTTGCTATACAACCTGGTCCCTCCGTCTGAAAGCCCAGGAGTTTAGTTGGAGTCAAAAGTTTCAAAAGAGAGTGGCCCCTAAAGTCAATGACATTCAATGAGCTCGGCTTCTAAAGACCTTTGTGTTGGATTCTTAGTGTTCAACTTAAATCTTTCCTTTACAACTGGCAATCTGCTTAACCTCAGATAAAATGTTACCTTCCTTAAAGTCCTTTTGAATAGCCTGGCCTCAATTTCTTCATTTATTTTTTGTGTTTTTTTCTTTTACTTGGGGGTAGTAGTGAAATGTCTGTAATCTTTATTTTAAGCAACATCAAGATTTTTAGCTTCAAATTTATATGAATGAATAAGGGTGCTGTATATCTCACCTGCCTGTCTGAAAGTCTGTGCTGACCAGCTGGCCCCCATCTTCACACAGATCTTCAATAGATCACTGGAGCAGTGTGAAATTCCCAACTGCTTCAAATGCTCCACCATCATTCCGGTATATTAACAGTGCTGTAACTGGCCACCATTTATTTTTGTTCTTGTTCATTTTAAATGGCTCTTCATTGTGACAAATTGATATAAATACCAAAATGCTCCTGAAAATAGTTTTAGATGGAAATTAGCATGTCAAACCATAGGCCACAACAACATCCCAATAGTATTTCATCATGCCTACTACCTTTCAAGCCCTTTCAACATTTCAACATATGCAGGATATGAGTTAGATATACATTTTCACTAGTGAAAGTGCCAATTTTTGATATCAGTCTTTACATTTGCACTAGTTAAAACGTTAATTCCTGGTAATAAAAATTATGTCATTACTTGTTGAAATACCCTACTTGATATGAAAAATTACAAAAACATAATTACTGATATCTGTAACTGCAATTTTACTGGCAGAATTTCACAATGATCTATCATTCACTCCTGTTCAAAAAGCATTTACAGATATCCATAATTCATTTCTTATTAATTCCAATTTCACATATCAGCTTTGCACTACCTACTAGTTTAAATGTCCATTCCTGACATCAACAACTGCATTTCACATGTGGCAATGCTAATTTGAGATATCTGGAAATTCATTTAAAAAATAAATAAATTAAAGCATAATTAAAAATACCATAAAAGGCTTTCTTACTAGGTACAATCATATTACATTTGAAATTACTATCTGTAGAAAGTATCTGTAATTGCATTCTGAACAGGAGTGAATGACAGGTCATTGTAAAATTCTGCTGGTGTATAAAATGCTGTTACAGGTATTTAGTTTATATTAGTTGAAATTCCACTTTTTATATAAAAAAAAAAATTTCATTTTCACTAGTGGTATCTCAATAGTTAGTATTTTAAACATCTATAATTCATATCCTGTACACAATTACATGTCAAAAGGGTGATATTTTATGTAAATTGTTGAATGATTCACTGCATAGTAAAAGTAGAATATTGCAATCAGGGATCAATAGTAAAAAAATATACTTGCTAGAGTAACTGGACAAAACGCTTGGGAAATAATAAAATGTAGATGTTTATTTGATTGTAAATGCATAGAGTGCTGCCCGCCTGTCTACATTCTACGTGAACAACACTCGGTTTTGCTGATATAGTCAGCGACTGACCGCCCCTCCTCCTATACACACCTATTATCACTGAACACACACATTTCTAAAGACATTATGAGTCTATTTTACTTAATAGCAGTAACAACATGTTTCTAAGCACAGACTCAGGACAGGTTGGTTGGTGCCGTTGGCAGGCGCATGTTCTGCATTGTAGAGAGAAAGAGACCCAGCACTGTGCATGGCCATCCCCCACAGCCAGATAGCAAAGTTCTGCTGCTTTTGCAAGCTCATAGCCAGCCACTGCTGTGAGAAGTGAGGGAGGTAGAGAGAGAGAGAGAGAGAGAGAGAGAGAGAGAGAGAGAGAGAGAGAGAAAGAGAGGTGGGGGGAAGAGAAGCACTGTTTGAGTGGGGGAAAGAGCATGGCTGTTTCCATTTGGTTATTGACTTGAGCACTCTCTAAGCTCACCAGTATCTCTTTACCAAACCAAATACACATTGTGCTGTTGAATTTGGGCTTGGATTTTGGTGCGACTGATTTGATTGCTGCTGCCTACGCAGTTTTTTTTCTTTCTATCTGGCTTGCGCTGCATTTCACTTTTTTTCATTTTCACTTCCTGCTCACGGTCCATCCCCCATCCTCTTTCCCTTTCCATCCCTCTCTCTCTCTCTCTGAAACACATGCGCACATACACATTAGCACACAGGCTGTAATTTCATGCTGTCCTCAAACATTATGCTGCTGCAATAAACCCTCTCATTTGCTGGCTGACATATGCAAGGATGCATTTTCTCCTAAACATTTGGATACAAATTGTTATGTACAGTATATCAATGATGCTATGCTATAGTTCATGCATGTATGTAGTATCGTTGTATTTATTGCATTATTAGAAGTTATTTGAACAAATCCCTAATAAAAAGCAGTACACTTTGATATTAAGATACCCCAATTCATGTGGCATGTTCAGTTCAGATCTACTACAACGTCAATAAGTGATCAGACTTGTGATTTCCGCATGCTGGATGAAAAATAAATTCCATAGACCTACACTGAAAAGGGGCCACACACATATCTAGGGTTCAAAATATCATTAAGACTTCAGAGTAGGCTCTTTTGACTTGGTCTAGCAACTACTCTGAACACCTTAACAACTGCCTAGCAACACCCTAACAACGCCATAGAGAACACCCTTGCAAGTACTGGGAAAACAGTCAGGGCAACTGTAACCACACAGCAAACACCCAAAACACCCTAGCAACCCAATAATTTCCACACGGAATCTATCAATTGCATAACATCACCCTGGCAAACACTTTGAACACGCTTATCAACACCCTAAATATGGCATAGAAAGTACAAGGAAAATTGTCAGGCCAAATCCAACCATCTGGTAAACACTCAGAACACCCTAGCAACACACTAAGAACTACTCTGAACACCTTAGCATCCACTAGCAACACCCTAACAATGCCATAGACACAACTCAGAAAACCCAAACAAAAACTGGAAAAATTGTCAGGCCAACTCCAACCATCTTGTAAATACCCAGAACACCTTAGCAACTACATAGCAACAAAGTAGGAACCACTTAGAACATATTATCTACCGCAACATATTGCCCTAGCAACCACTCTGAACACCTTAGAAACTGCCTAGCAACACAATAAGAATGCAGTATAAACCAATCAGAACACCTTAGTAAGTACTGTGAAAATTTTCAGGCAAACTCCAACCACCTTGCAAATACCCAGATCATCCTAGCTACACACTAAGAACCACTCTGAACACCTTAGCAACTGCCTAGCTACACACTAAGAACCTCTCAGAACACTTTATCAACTGCATTACATTGTCCTGGCAACCACCCACAGCACCCGAGCAACTACCTAGCTAGCAACACACTAAAACCACTCAGAACACCATATCAATGCAAAACAAGGCCCTAGCAACCACTCTGAACACCTTAGCAACCACCTAGCAACACAATAGTAATGCAGTAGAAACTATCGACAACAACTTTCCCAGACAGCAAGTACTGGGAAAATTCTCAGGCCAACTCCAACCCCCTAGCAAACACCCAGAACACAATAGCAACTACCTAGCAGCACACTAAAAAACCTCTCAGAACACTGTATCATCTGCAATACATTGTTCTGTCAACCCCTGAGCAACTACCCAGCTAGCAACACACTACAAACACTCAGAACACAATATCATTGCAAAACAATGCCTTAGCAACCACCTAGCAACACACTAAGTACCTCTCAGGACACCTTATCAACTGCATTCCATTGTCCTCGCAACCCACAACAAACACTCAGAACACCATAAAAAACATTTATAATAATAAAAATGCCCTAGCAACAACTCTGTAGCATTTCAACTGCCTGTTCCACAATAAAATCCAAGGTTCACTGACAGTTTTAAGCCGTTACACGATCTGGAAGCCAAACTAAGTCAAAGTGCCTTGACATACTTATGCCTGAGTTCGGATCCGCACCGCGGCTGCACTCTATGCCGCGTTTTGCGCGTGACCGCGCGCTTCAGTAAAATGGCTCGCAGAGCCTCGTGCTGGTTTGTTCGGTTTCTCTCTCGCGCTCTCGTTCTGTAAGAGCCCCCCGCCCTCCTCCTCCACACAAACACACACACATTTGTGTCGGTTAAATTAATTCCCGGGACCTTTATTTATATTCACCAAGAAACTTTTTGTACTTTAAAGAGCCGTATTCGGGAGACAAGACCGAATTCGGTCTGAAAAGTCGAGGGAATGATACGGGACACGGGCACGTCTTTATAAGAGCGTTGTATTTATATTCAAAGTGACTTGCAGTGAAAGAGCGAGAGAGAGGGATATCATGGCCGCTCAGGTCGCCACTCTCAACACTAGCCCGCCCGCCGAACTCAAAAAGCCGGAACGGGAGCCGCTCGACGACTCGGTGCTCGGAGAGAAGCAGCCGGAAAACAAGGAGCCCCGCGCCGACGGTGGATCCCCGGGCCAGAAGGAGCTGCAAGACGGGGCTGATGTGGGAAATGCTGCTGCTGGGGGAGGAGGAGGAGACCCTGACATGAAGAACGGCAACGGTAACCCGTCCATG
Organism: Moxostoma hubbsi; assembly: GCA_032164185.1. Lineage (NCBI taxonomy): Eukaryota > Metazoa > Chordata > Actinopteri > Cypriniformes > Catostomidae > Moxostoma > Moxostoma hubbsi. The sequence goes on from JAVLUX010000032.1 coordinate 32,392,517, forward strand.
GTGAACAATAACAATAACCAGAATGATTCCGAGGGGAACAACCACCCCGGCATTACGCACCACCACTCGGGCGCCTTCCCTCCACCTCCTTACGGCTACAACCAGCACTACAACCGGGCCCCTTTTCATCAACATGGCGGACAACAAAGCCCTGGCATGGCAGGGCCGGCTGTGATGGACCCATACCCGCCCAATTCACACGAGCACGGCTACCCCAACCACTTCAACAACTACAGCCCCTTCCCGAACCGGACACAGTACAACCAGGGCCAAGGGTACGGCATGAATTCCCCGCGGAACAGCCAGGCGCCGGCGGCCGGGGGGCAGCCAGGCAAGCAGCCGCCGCCAGGAGGAACCGCTCCGATGGTCGCTTCCTACAACAACAACCAGAGATTTAACATGGGAACTCCTCAGCCCACATCCACCCCGACTTTAAACCAGCTCCTGACCTCTCCCAGCTCCACCAGGAGCTACCAAAACTACCCACCCAGTGAGTACAGCAGCCAGGAAGGAGCAGCAAAGGGACCAGGGGACATGGGCAGCAGTGGTCCGTATGGAGGGGGCCATCCGGGCTGGCAACAAAGAAGCCATCACCCTTCTCCCATGAGCCCGGGAAACACTGGACAAGCCCTCAGCAGAAATCAGGTAAACTTTGCTTTACTCAGCGGTGTGGTTCGCTGCGAGAGAGTCTGCCATTGTTTCTCAGTCTGCTCTAAAATGGCTGCCTGTGTTTTTCACGCTAACATTAGCGATTTAAACAGCTCTCTGGGGACATAGACGGCTAAATTTCTGTCCCACGAGTCGCACTTTGGGGTAGTGGTGCAAAACTCAATGTCCAGTGCTTGGGCAGGGGTGATGGTGGCATGAGTTTGCATGAGGAAATTGAGAAGCAATGCTAATTTCCAGGCAGGTCTCGCTGCATGAATGCAGCTAAAAGACCAACACAAACGCTCTTTCAGAAAGCTCAGCTTTATTGTTTATGGCATTTGCTGCTTGGAGAGTGATTTTGTGTGTATATTGTGTCAATTCGTGGGTTAAACCGCTTGAATGGAGCTTGTTGGTGGTTTAATTTCGTTAATGTACAGGATGCTAGCGCGAATCGTTATTTTAACACGGCTAGTGTATTCGCATCCTCGCCGAGGCCACCAGAAAACTCTCAAACCGATGCTTAAAAATCACTTCAGCCGATTATATTACGACCCGAGAGGTAAAACTGAGCATTAACGCCGCATTAGTACTAATTAAGATCTGTTTGACTGGAAAATGTCGTATTTGGAAGTGTTTCGAGGCGTTTTTCGGCCGTGTGTGTTTGTGTAAACAGGCTGAGTGATGCGAGTTAGTACAGCGGGCTGCTTTGCTTTGGTATTTGAATTATGGAGGTAAAATCCTTCTGTCAAAGGCAGGAGACAGTTGGTCTTGGGTTGACACGCGAGCTCAAATCTGATTGGCTGCCTCATCTCCTGCGCTTGGCCATTTATTATTACATCGAATGCAGCAAAGAGACTCGCCAACGAGCTGATTCACTTGCACTCACTGTGTGCATGGATGTTTAACCCTTGTGCGACCTTAGGGAATTTTTTTTCGATCATTTTGGCTGTGTTAATGCCAACGCCACAGGTGTGTATTTGTTTGGGAATTTTGATATTTCAGTCTCAGTTGCTATAACACATCTATAATACACTGTGTACACAAAATAGTTACACTCAGGACCTTCGGGACAAAAATATCCCCATTGAAACCCTTTCAAACTGCAAGATTTGATCCCAGTGCCATTAAAGCATAAAATCATGAAATCTATGATGTTATGCTTTCATTCCGTAGCCCTGGATGCAAAATATTGATTTCCACCAGATGGCGCCATTTTCTCACGTTTAGCCTATGGAGCAAATACATGCTTTTTTCCTGTTTGCTCTATTATAGAGCACTGCAGGCCAGTTGAATAAATGATGCAGCTAAAATTGTGTGGGTGCGTTGGTTTAGATGTCAGAGTGTATTTTGTATGTGTATTGAGAAATTTGTGTGTAAAAACAACAACAACAGTGGCATTACGTAAACAAACTATAATTTAAAGGGTTAAAATCCTGAAAATGAATGACTTTTTGATAGATATGTTCAGGACTGATGTTGGTTAAAAAGTCAGTGCAAGTGGGGGGCCTGGGAAGCTCAGTGAGTAAAGACGCTGACTACTACCACTGGAGTCGTGAGTTTGAATTCAGGGGTGCTGAGTGACTCCAGCCAGGTCTCATAAGCAACCAAATTGGCCCGGTTGCTAGAGAGGGTAGAGTCACATGGGGTAACCTCCTCGTGGTCGCTATAATGTGGTTCTCGCTCTCGGTGGGGTGCATGGTGAGTTGTTCTTTGGATGCCCTGGAGAATAGCGTTAAGCCTCCACATGTGCTACGTACGTCTCTGTGGTATCGCGCTCAACAAGGCATGTGATAAGATGCGCGGATTGACGGTCTCAGACACGGAGCTATCTGAGATTCGACATATCCCAGACTGTGATAAGATAGTTTGTGTACGTAATGCCACTGTTGTTTTTTATTTCCTTTAGTAAATGGAAATAATTAATTTGTGTTTATTTTTTTCATAAAAAACAACAGTGGCATTATATAAACAAACAGTTCTGAAAATGAATGAATATTTGTTAGTGATAATCAGGACTGGTGTTGGTTAAAAAAATTAACTAATTGAAATTGGAAAATAATATTAATAATATTATTATGGCAGTTTTTTGATGCTGACATTTTTGGCCTCTTAAGGACCTCCGAGTAACTTTTTTAAATTGACGCACAAGGGTTAAGAGTTATAGTTAAGTGTTTCTGCACTTAGGATGGTTGCTTAATGTATGCAAATAGATTCTCAAAAATCATGTTAATTAATAAGCTTTAATTTTAATGTAAATGAAGCACAATATTTGCTGTAAAATAGGTGAATTAATTTGCATTGTCCAATATAGTTTTTGTTGTATGGGAGTATTTAGATTTTTATTAGGGCTTCTGTACAATAGAGTCTGAGTTGCATAGGACTGTTATGAGAGTTTTTTGATAATGCAACTTTACATTGAAATCCATGCCATTTAGAGGGCTTTATGTGTCATTGGTGCACATTGTTTCTCTGCATGGCCTCAGATATCTAATAATTTGTCGTAAGTATTAATCATAATATGTGATGCTAAGATAAGGAATTATACTAATTTTAATTCAATTTACTAGGTTAAATGGATGTTTATGTCTCACTTATCTTTATTCCAGATATCTTTATTCAGTTTTTCTATTTTTTTTTTTTTAAAGCTGATCTATGCTATGTACATAATAGATGCACATTTTTTAATATACTGAACATACTAAACACTAATAGAGCAATGTTTGTTTGAGAATACTTGATTTTAAGTTGTTTTTTTTTATTCAAGTCGTTTGCCTAATTAAGAGTTTTCATTGTGTTTACATGTAAGAGTTTTCATGTCAATGGTTCATGTTTTTTCTTTGCATGGCCTGAAATATCTAATTATAAAGGGATGCACAGTTATGACTAAAATATATGAATTGCCAATTCCTTTGATATTGTAATTGCGATTATTCATTTAAATTAATAGAATTTACATTAAAATACTTATTTTGTGTGGGGCAGTTGCACGCCATATTTTTTATGTAGGCTATGCATCAAAACAACTTGAGAACTATTTGTTCCTGAATTGCTTTTATATTTTAATTGCAAGGAAAACTAAGTGTTATTCACATTTTTTATAAATTGTACACAGTATAGTTTATAAAGTGAGCATTACTGATATGCCTTTAGACTAATTTATAGAGCCCATATTATGCTAATTTACAGGTTCATGATTTTATTTTGGGGGTCTACTAGAATAGGTTTACATGCTTTAATGTTCAAAAATTTAAATGTTCTCATAATGTATAATTCTGCTAAACCTATTTTCATCATCCAACTCAAACGCTCTGATTTAGGCCCTGTCTCTTTAAAGACCCACTTTCTGAAAAGCCCAGTCTGTTCTGATTGGTCAGCTGGCCCAGACTGTTGTGATTGGTCAACCTCGTAGAGCCTGTGTTGGAAAGTAACAGCCCTTACATAACTGAGTTTCAGGCTTCCTTAACAGTTGTAAAAATAATTGCAACTATGCTAACAATGGCGTCAGTTTTTACCGTACCAGTTTGAGTCTGAATCCGATAATGAAAGTTTGGAAGAACAAGCTGATCGACCCGAACCACCTTTGGAAGCACAACTTGAGCAGGACTTTTCACAGTGGTAAGAAAGATACTATATTAAAACTTACAAGTACACTGTTGATTATTGTGAACCTAACAAAGCTCCAAGTAAATGACATGTAGTGCATCTATGTTAGTCATCTTTTGCTGGAATGGGTGTAGCCAAACTTTTTTCACTAGAGCTATGAACAGAGAACAGAGACTTACTCTCAGTTAGTGAGCAAGTTAGCTGTGGACTACCATGGATAGCGGCCATAACATTACAGCTTGTAAAAATAAATCTATACTAAACCTTACCAAAACACTAACATTACATAGCAAGTTAGCCTAGGAATACCGTGGATTGCAGACTTAAAATGAACATTTGTAAAAATAAATCCATCTCCACACTTGACTATTCATAGTAAGAACGACAAACAATCTGCATAATTCTACACAATTGTAGGTAAAAATGGGCCCGCAGCTGATTAGCAAAACTATTTCAACACAATAACATTAGCTAGCAGGATAACAGAGGCCTACAGCTGTGCACTGGTTGTTCACTGTAACTACAACAACTCCGCATTTGAACTCTCAGTAACAGATCCATAAATAATCAAGCATACTTGCAGGTTGTGATCCTGAAGCGACAGATTGTCCCAACAAAGTGGGAACTACACCATCTTTCAGGAGTAACCGTCTTGAAAATCCAGCATTGGCTGTGGTTGTACTGCTAAATAATTCAAATAAATCTGAACCACTGATTCTTCAATTGGTCTGCCTTTGGAAGTCCAAACAAAGGTTTTGCATTTACAGTGAAGAAAATAGCGTCTTCTCGACATGGCTGTACTTGACACTTTTCACCATTATATAATTGTGACAGCTGTAATAGTAATCTCGATTATTTTTCAATTAATTGTGCAGCCCATTCAAAATATGAGGAGTATTAGTTATAATATATGTGATAGGACAAGGAATTATGAATTCCAATTACTAGGTTACATTGATATTTATATCTATTTGTTTATCTGCCTTTGGACGGATGCCGACATTCAGCTAGACGGGCTCGTTTTGTGCAGACAGAAATGCAGCTCTCTGCGGTAAGACTCGCGGTGGTGGCTTGTGTGTTTTCATCAGCACGGAATGGTGCAAGAACTCTATGCTAGTCTCTAGTTACTGCTCATTGCTGGTGGAGCTTGTGACTATTAGATGCAGACTTTTTTATTTACCACGGGAATTCACCACTGTTATCATAACCGGAGTTTACATTCCCCCCAGCACTAACTCTATGTAAGCGCTCTGTGAAATGTATGGGGCTATGAGCAAACTGCAGAACGCTCACCCCGATGGACCGTTAATTGTCGCCGGAGATTTCAACCATGCGAATCTCAAGACAGTGCTCCCTAAATTCCATCAGTATGTGGACTTTGCAATGAGAGGGGCGAACGCGCTTGATCTTGTTTACACAAACATCCCAGGCGCGTATCGGGCGGAGACCCGCCCCCATCTCGGCTACTCAGACCACATCTCTGTTATGATAATTCCAGCATACAGTCCGCTTGTCAGACACACAAAACCACTTCAGAAGCAGGTGAAAACCTGGCCAGCAGGAGCCATCTCTGCTCTTCAGTACTGACTGGCACATGTTCAGGGAGGCTGCAACATATGGCGATTCTACCAACTTGGAGGAATACACAGCATCAGTGACCAACTACATCATCAAGTGCATTGATGATGTCACTTTCTCCAAGACCATCACCACACGCTCCAACCAGAAGCCATGGATGACTGCTGAGGTGCGCACGCTGCTGAGGACCCTAGACTCTGCTTTCAGAGCATACGACAAGGTAGCCCTAAGAACAGCAAAGGCCAAACTGTCCCGGGCCATCAGAGAGGCAAAGAACGCACACACCCAGAGAATCCACAGTCACTTCCAGGACAGCGGTGACACGGGGCTCATGTGGCAGGGCATCCAGGCCATCACCAACTACAGGACAACATTAGTTGCCTGTGACAAAGATGCCTCCCTTCCAGATGCGCTGAACGACTTCTACGCTCTGTTTGAAATGCAGAACGACGTGGTGGTGAGGAAGACCACCCCTCCTCCCAACGACCGGGTGCTCTGTCTTACCACTGCGAATGTGAGGAAAACTCTACATAAGAGTCAACCCACAGAAGGCTGCTGGACCAGACAACATTCCTGGCAGAGTGCTCAGAGGATGTGCAGACCAGCTGGCAGATGTTCTTACCGACATCTTCAACATCTCTCTGAGCAGCGCCGTCATTCCAACTTGCTTCAAGGGCACCACCATCATCCCCATGCCAAAGAAGTCTTCAATGTGTCCTGCCTCAATGACTATCATCCCGTTGCACTCACACCAATCATCATGATGTGCTTCGAGAGGCTCGTCATGAGGCACATTAAGACCCAGCTGCCCCCCCTCACTAGACCCACTGCAGTTCGTGTATCGTCCAAACCGTTCTACAGACGACGCCATCACCACCACTCTCCATCTGGCCCTCACCCACCTAGATAAAAAGGGACAATTTTCATCCAATGCTTTTCATAGACTTCAGCTCAGCATTCAACACAATCATTCCCCAGCACCTGATTGGAAAGTTGAACCTGCTGGGCCTGGACACCTCCCTCTGCAACTGGATCCTGGTCTTCCTGACTGGGAGACCTCAGTCAGTCCGGATCGGGAACAGCATCTCCACCACCATCACACTGAGCACTAGGGCTGTGTGCTCAGTCCACTGCTGTTCACGCGTCTGACTCACAACTGTGCAGCAATGCACAGCTCGAATCACATCAAGTTCGCTGATGACACGACCGTGGTGGGTCTCATCAGCAAGAACGACGAGTCGGCGTACAGAGAGGAGGTGCAGTGGCTAACGGACTGGTGTAGAGCCAACAAACTGTCCCTGAATGTCGACAAAACAAGAGATGGTTGTTGGCTTTAGAGCACAAGGTGAACACTCTCCGCTGAACATCGATGGCTCCTCTTTGGAGATCATCAAGAGCACCAAATTCCTTGGTGTTCACCTGGCGGAGAACCTCACCTGGTCCCTCAACACCAGCTCTATTACTAAAAAAGCCCAGCAGTGTCTCTACTTTATTCGAAGGCTGGGGAAAGCACATCTCCCACCCCCCATCCTCACTACATTCTATAGAGGGACTATTGAGAGCATCCTGAGCAGCTGCATCACTGCCTGGTTTGGGACTTGACCCGTTTCGGACCGCAAAGCCCTGCAGAGGATAGTAAGGACAGCTGAGAAGATCATCGGGGTCCCTCTTCCCTCCATCAAAGACATTTACAAAAAACTCTGCATCCGCAAACCCAACAGCATTGTGGACGACCCCACACACCCCTCACACAAACTCTTCACCCTCCTGCCGTCTGGCAAGAGGTACCGAGGCATTCGGGCCCCCACGGTCAGACTGTGTAACAGCTTCTTCCCCCAAGCCATCAGACTCCTCAATACTCAGAGACTGGTTTGACACACACACAGACACACACACACACACGTCCTGAGTTGCACTTTAATTACTGTCACTTTATAACTGTCTGCTACCTCAATAACTGCTATGTGCATAGAACACTATATCATAGTATGTTATGTTTACATTACATTTTTCTGTCTCTCACTGTGCCCTTTGTCCTGTTCATTGTTAGTAATTTATTGTACTGTCCCGTATTTTGTCCACGTTTCTTAATATTTGAATTGCTCTGTGCAGCATACTAACTTATTAGATGCCACATGTTTCCTATACTAAAAACAAAAAATATGGAGGTATTTCAGATTATTTGATTGAAATAGGTTGTAATTTGTTTTATTGCATATTTTATGAATCTGTTTTTGTCGATATGTAACTTTGAAGGAAATGCATGCCAGTTAGACAATTTAACATTTCAGTTATGCCCTGTTTTTTATTTGAAATGCTTGAAATGTCCAATAAAATCTGTTTATTAGTAATAGAAAATAGTATTGGTGATAACATAGGCCTATGTGATAATTAATAGTTTTAGGCCATTTGCGAGGTTACATGAAGGTTTAGTTTTCTTATTTGTATCAAAGCTATCGGCATCAAGGTTTCTTAGTATTTTAACTGCTCTTTGCAGCTTTTAACTTATTAGGTGTGTCTATTTCTATTATACACAGTATCTCAGAACACTGATCCCTGTACAGGTAATATTGAAAGTAGCACGCACTGAGTTCATGCCTACTGAGTGTATGTTTACAAGCTGTGCAGATGTCAGCCAAGTGTCACTGCTGTTTCACTATCATCCTGTTCTCATTCTGAACTTGTGACAATTAACACTAATAATCCGTCTCTCCCTGGCCCACGTTAGAAATGCTCACCTTTCTTGAGCCCTCAGGCATTCCTGCTGTTGGGGATTCCTGGTTTTGAATGAGATTGCGGTTGCTGTTTTCTCATTTCAGAAAATTGTTTTTAAATGATGCTCATTTCCAGTGCAACTAAGATCTGTCACTATTGAGTCTGCCATGAAGTGAACTGTAAACATTTGTATAGACATGAATGCTATTTCGAGGAAGTAAGATAACTTGTGAATAGATCATTAGTGCACTCACCATCAGTGTGTCTCAAGCTTCTTTTCACCCATTCTGTTGTGATGAGCTCGCTGCACGCAACAACAAACCCAGCGGGAAAGAGTCGTGAACAAATGACTCTTGAGCCAGATCTTTTTCATGAATCATCTGAAAAGTACTGAGGGTTTGAACTCAGGAGCTCAGGTTAGCAGTTTGAATCAGATTCACTTTCTCAGTGAATCAGACGTTGGTGAGCCTGTTGTGTGTGTGAAAATCCCAGGAGATCAGCAGTAACAGAAATACTCAAACCAGCCTGTTTGGCACCAACAATCGTCCATTAGATTTTCTAATCAGCCAATCATGTGACAGCAGTGCATAAAATCATGCAGATATGGGTCAGGAGCTTCAGTTAATGTTCACATCAACCATAAGAATGGGAAAAAGATTTATCTCAGTGATTTTGATCGTGATTTTGTCTCTAGAATTTACTCAGAATGGTGCCAAAAAAAAAAAAAAGACATCCAGTGAGCATCAGTTCTGAGGATGGAAATGTCTTGTTGATGAGAGAGGTCAGTGGAGAATGGCCAGACTGGTTTGAACTGACAAAGTCAACAGTAACTCAGATAACCACTCTGTACAATTGTGGTGAGAAGAATTTACTCTCAGAATATCTATCTATCTATCCATCTATCCATCTATCCATCTATCTATCTATCTATCATGTAGCTTTTGACATTTAGGACAATTGAGGGACTCATACACTATTACACAAGGTGCAAACATTAATTGATGCTCAAGAAGGCAGCACACTTCTATATGCATATTAAACTTTATTTAAATAACTGTAATGTCGATTCTGAAGAGCGGTACTCATCTCTTTATATTTGTATAAATTATGGAAGGGGTGTGAACATATGAGACAAAAGGGAATGCAAACTTCTTTTCTCAACTATATAGACTGTTTATTAAACCTTCAATGAATGAGTTATCAGCTGTCTTCCTTTTCTTTTGCTTTATATCTTGTTCCTGAACAATAATCTAAATTGAGCAATCATGTGATTTGGCGACTAAAAACAGACATTTGGCTCCTTAATGTCCGTAAAGTCATTTTTTTAGTCTGGAGTCCTGTTTGTGCTTATTTTGGGGAATGTATTTAAACCTTGTAAAATATGTTAAACAGAGTCACGAGTACTGCACTCTTAATGGTTGTTGAAAGCATGTTCACATTAGCAAAAATATTCAAAGATAAAACACGCGGAGTTCTTCGGTTGTATGGAATTTTAATTAATTTTGCAGAAATTTGCATGCAAAATTTCTTAGTACATCTTTATATAGCCTACATGAGTGTGGAAGTATGCTTTTTTCCATCATTTGAAAGATCCTGTGACTTATAGTCTGAAGTGGAATATTTACATTATTTGGCCTACTTGATGTCAGTTGATCAAACATGCACATACCAAAATACATACACTGACACACAAACAGATACAAAAAATCAAGGCAGAGTGCATTTTAACATGTTTTGAGCAGTTGAAGGGAAGTTGGATGGCTGCTGTCGGGTGCTAATGCCAATGCAGTTTTGACCTAGTGCAACTTGTATTCATGTGTGACTTTGTCTAGAATATACTGTAACAATCCTTAAAATCTCAAACATAACAGAACACTACATTTCTGCATGTATTTGTATATTAGAGGCAGTCATTTATGGGCTGGTTGCAAATTGTGCACAGTTAAAGGTTTTTCGACCACAGATTTGCATGAATGTTCAAATGGATGGCTCGGACTTGAGTTGATGGAGATGTGTAATTTTCAGAAGCATTCAGCCATGCCTATATCCATGCTAATATTGAAGTGGGCCATTTTTGTGTACAAATACCAGAACTTTATGAAAGTTTCAAGTGCCAAAGTGGACTAGTTGATGGTACTGCCAGTCTGCCACAGTAATCCTTTCTAGTTTTTCATTTACAAGCAAAGAAATTTATTTTCAATGAGATTAATTAGCAAAGAATTATAAATGCATCTCGTGGGTGAAATGAGTAAAACCTTGAGAAAAGGCCAGGAAATATTTTGTTATTTTATTCAAAAACTGGAGTGTAAATATCTCTGCTTCGTACGTGGTACTATATAATGCAAAAATAAATAGAATGAAACCCATGTAGATATGCAGATTCAACATTTTAATGATAACAAAAGTACTAGATATCCCTGTGGGCTTATGAAATAATGGAGATATGCATTTCACAATGTTTCACTAAATGTTGAACTGGAAAATATAGCTCTTCGTTCTGTGAATTATTATATTGGGGCATCGATTTGATATATCTTCCATGTTTCTTCAACTCTGAGTAGGCCTAGTTTTAGCACTGTGGACTTCTAGAAATAAAGTCTTGTCTAAAAAAATTTCACGCTTATTTTTACATTTGTCTTCTAACAATGTCCAACATGTTTTTTGTCTTTTTTTTTTTTTTTTTTTTTTTTTTTTTTTTTTGGCATTTGTCCTTGGAGTAATTCTCAGCATTCAATTCACAATATAATTTCCAGCACATCTCAAATGCTGTGCTGAGCTTAAAATAATTATTTGCTGGATATGATGCTGATGAAACTTTAACGTTGCTAAAATAAGATGACATTATCCTTTGTCTTGCTAAGGCTAATTTCATAGCTTACATTTTATCTGCCCTAAATACACACAGTAAAATAATATTTTTACACTGTTACACCTTTTATAAAGCTAGTAAAATCATTGTCAATGTTTTGCATATTGTCCAACTGTTGTATAGTGATGAATCAGATGGTAATGCTACGGTTATTTGATATAGTCCATGGCACTGAATTTATGTTTACATGGTGCTCCAAGATGTTTCTGATTAATTAAGCATACTATGTATGGGTCTACAATGGTACATGCCCAAAATTGTTTTGCTACTTTTGAAGTTCTTTTTTTGTTTAGACCACACAGGTCTATTTCAATGCATTTAGTCTATGACTGGCAAATGCTTGGAAATTATCTAAGACTTCTTTCTGACCTGGACCTTGGCATTGGTTTTGGAGATGCAGCATGAAACTGCTCTGAGATCAGTGGTTGTTTTGATGATGCAGGGAGAATCCTGGCAGTGAGGGGCACTGTCCTGTTGCCTGCGGGGTGATGAGTGAACTGTTGCTGCCACAGCACACTGTCTGCACTGCTGAGTAATGAATCTCCACATGCTGCCTCACTCTTTGTATGTGTGTGTGTGTCACAGATACTTTGGGAAATAGTGCCGGCAGGGGGGTGTTTTTGTGAATGATCTTTGCTGGCTGCCGGTGACAGCTGTGCGCTTGTGAATATGAGCGTGTGCGTGCACATGCTCTGTCTGTGAACGCCAGGGTAAACGCTCTGACCTGCTCATGCTTCATGTGCCACCAGCAGTCCACCAGTCTTTACAGGAGCTGTTTAGCTTGGGTTACAGCACCAATTGACCTCTTACACACTCACTTTACTCATCACATAGACCTCGAACCATTCAGTGCACAACATCCATTCCTTAGAAAGCTCTTTTCTTCATCCCTTTTCTTTACATCTCTGACTGCATCCCAATTTGCATTCTTCTACCAAGCACACATATGTACAAGTATATTCTTCGCAGGTGACTCAAACATCCTTTGGAGTGTGCAGTATTACTAGTTAAGCAGTTTACCAGTATTTAGGCATACTGTCAGTGTCACCATCAAATTGTGCCTTGAAATCATAGAGCCTCTTTGTCGCATATTGTTAGCATTTTCTTGCAAGTGGTAACATCTTTATTTTTTCACGATTTACAATTTTCTATGGAAAGCAATTTAAAAACTTTCAAAATCTTCTCTCGTTAGTTGAACATTAGAAATGTTTGCTTTGATTCAGAAACCCCTCCATCTTGTAGACTATTTGTTGTGGAATTTTGGCCGTGATTAATATTATTATTTGAGTGCAAAAATTATACAATCTTATCCGTTAACTGATAACGGATAAGAAAAATAATATAAAGATGATAAAATGATTACTTGTAGCGCAACCACTGATTGGAATGCATTTTGCACAAACACGATAGAAACGATACTGGGCAATTCCACGAAAATGTCAACCATACCATGGAATAATAAAGTTTTAAGAAAAAGAACAAAACACCCTCATTTAGGTCTACACTCACTGATCACATTATTTGGAACGCCTGTACACCTTCTTATGCATACGATTTATCAAGATGCATGATAATGGTCAAAGCGTTCATCTAGTGTAGAAAAACATTTAAATTCTGATAGACACATGAAGGTGTAAGTCCACTTTGCTGTAGATGAATCTCCCGTGACAGGCCCATCTCTCTCCTCTTCACCTATGACTGACTCTGTGTCCAGCCAGAGTCTGGTTTAAATAAATGTTGTTTTTCTATTAATTTAGTTCACTTCTGAAACATACAGTAAGTTTTCATAGTACAATGACTTCATATGTCAAGAGATCAAGGAAAATTTGATTCCTCATGTCATCACCCCTTTAAACCACAGGAGTCATATGGATTACTTTTATGCTTCCTTTATATGCCTTTTGGAGCTTCAAAATTTTGATGACCATTCACTTGCATTGTATGAACCACAGAGCTGAAATATTCAGCTAAAAATCTTAATTTGTGTTCTGCAGAAGAAACTCATCTGGGTGAACTATCCCTTTAAAGAGCTAGTGTGAAATAATCTGATCCACAGACAGATGCTTGTTTTGTTTCACTTCTGTTGGATCCACTAGATCCACTTTGACTGTGTACACCCAATAGTGAGCAATGTGACAAATTGAGAGCACTCCCATTGTTGTTGTCAAGTCTGTCATCATTTCTTGAAGTGTAGATATCACAGAGTGTAGCCACTGTGTAAATAAGTGATTTATTCTGCGGTCTAGACAGCTTTGATTATAATCAAAGTGTTTGCGAGCATCCAGTGCCGAGTAGCAACAAACCACTAAAGTTAAGAAAACCATTAGTAAAAATTAGGGTATTTATAACCAAGGGTATCCTGGTTCACAGTTGTCCTCCTTTGTTTTTACTTTTGCTGCTTTTCCTCTTGGTAGGAGGGAGTTCTGTATGCTGTACAGTGAGGAGCATCTCAGATGTGAGGGTAAGGTATTTTCTTTTGACATTTACTTTTAAAATGTAGCAAATTAGCATAGTAATTTCCTCCTTCAAAGTTGTGGGCCCAGAGTCTGTAGTCTTCATTTACGTGACGCGTGTGTGTATGTGTGTTGTGTGAAAAAGGTTATTAACCTTTTACTGGCTACTGGAGTCATCAAAAATAAATCATGAATTTGGTCGGTAAACCCAAGATATATGAGGCCACAGCTTAAGAATCAGTGAGAAAGGTAGTTTCATACTTTAATTTGTCTGTCAGCCTGCTTTTTAGGTAATGACATCAAAATATGAATGGGTGATTTTCCAAAAAACAACCTCGTCATATTGGTTTAAAAATCAATATAACCAAATAAGAAATTCTTTCACCATTCGGAGTAAATTCTAGAGACTGTTGTGTGTGAAAATCCCAGGAGATCAACAGTTACAGAAATACTCAAACCAGCACATCTGGCACCAACAATCATACCACGATTAAAATCACTGAGATAAAAAAAATTTCCCCATTCTGATGTGAACATTACTGAAGCTACTGTACCATATCTGTATGATTTTATGAACTGAGTTTTACTTAAATATTGTATAATTCCCTCATACTTTGCGATCTACATCACCTGAAGTTGTGAGAGTTTAGAGTGCATCTGGACTGTGATCTGTGTAATTCTTCCTCTCCTCAGTCAGGCGTGAGCTGAAATCATTAGTTTAATATGATGAATATGTTACGTAAAATGAGATCAAACGACTATTTGATTTGTTTTTATTGTCAACGTTGTCGATTATGTCGACTAATCATTTCAGCCTATGTGCGTGTTCCGTGCTTGTGCTGTGGAAGTGAACGCACAACAAATCGCACATGCTCATCGACAGCTTTTCTTTTGTCTGTTCTTCAAAATATAGTAATGTGTGTTTCTTCAAACGTGCATCCTTGTCTCTAATGGCATTTCTTGTCATTTGTCACACGTGAGGTCGCCCGCTTACAGGTCTTACAATCTTACAGGTCACCCGCTACAGTGGTGGGTAGATGAGCAAAATAACCCACCACTGTGCATGAAATACCTGGTGGTGGCCAGTGCTCATTTTATACCCTGATCACAATGCAAAAAAAAATCTCAACGGCCCTAAAACAGACTTTAATTGCTACATCCAAAAGATAATTTCTATTTGTTTCTTTTGATTTTGGAGTAAGAGGACCAGGACATTGTCTTGATAGGTTTTGTGAAAAGAAATGCATTCCTGTATGCCTATAGATGTTCAAACTATGTGGGAAATTGTTTATGTGCTGGTACTGCTTTTGAACAATAAACCATGCTGCAAAAGTTCCTTTTTGCTATGTGACATCTTTTTATTTGTCATCACTCAGCATTGAACATCATTGACTCTGCTCGTACTCTTGTTCTGAGTGTGAACTGTGAATCCACCTAAACAAACAATCTGTAATATTTTCATCTGGCAGTTGGAAAACATGCTTTAGAGTGGCACGGCCTTGCCTCCAAATGTCACAAATGTTTAACCTGATGGGAAACACACTTGAGTGCAAGCATGCGGAGGGTTACAATACCTGGATGCAAGAGAGAACTCTGTGGCAAAAACAATTTGATACGGGGAAGTCAATTTTGGCATGTTTTTGAGTTTAGGATGCTTGTGTGGGAAATGCAAGACACATTTGTGCTCATTTTGGACAATGATGCCAATGTTATAATGCAAATTAATGCTGTAGTGTTGGAAGGCAACTTTGGCAGTGAGAATTGAAAATGGTGGTTTGGTTTTGTGGTGATTTCTGGACTATTACTCATTGCTAAGCCAGAACAAATGGGATTTAGGCATGCTACATCATTTCAACACGATAAATGCAAATTGTGTGTAGCATGTTATTGTATTCATTGATCTTATATGTGTGAATGTGTGTGTGGAATCTTCTCATCAACATAAATAGTAAACACTGGTCTGTAGATTTGCATGCAACTGTATCTGAGCAATATGCAAAGGACTGGTGCCACTAAACAAAGCTGTTGATGATGCAGTATGTACGTTTTAGTAGTTTAACATAATACACTTGTTGTTGTTTAGTCTAAATGATTTTTAATATATGCTGTAGTTCTGTGTTCTTGATATAACAGCTGGCTTGTTCTCAAGGTTGTTCGTAGACAAAGAAGCTATATTATGTCAATGAAAGCCATGGTTAACTAGTTAGGTACTGTGACAGCAGTAGTAGCATTTGACTAATTTTTGTGGTGTATTTGAGACTAGCCAGCTGTGTGGTGATGACCGATAATGGCTATATAGTGTGTGTGTGTGTGTGTGTGTGTGTGTGTGTGTGTGTTACAGATGGGCACGAGTACTCTGGTACTCGGATGTGGCAGCAATGATCGATCATGCAAACGATAATTGATGGTGATCATACATGATGTGACTTTTCACTTAATTCAAAATTCAGTGACAATTACCTGACAACCAAACACAAATGTGTCAGAGGGACCTTATTTTTAATTTTGAGATTGATTACATTGTGATTTTAAGTGGTAAATTATCAGAGATGTCTCATAGCAACCAAACTGATATACGATGCATTACAATAATCACAAGAGAGTGTAATTAACTGTGCTTTGAACACCTGTCTGTTTGCTAAACACGTTTTATTATCAATGTAAGAACTGACTTGTTTTTGGATATTATTTAATAAAACTGAATGTTTGTCACTGACTGTAAACCTCCCTGCCCTGGTGATGTAACAAACCTGCAACTCGATTAAATGGGAGTTGAAGATTTCCACACGATTTTCCAAGTTGACAATGAGAAACGTCTCAAAGTGTCATTCTATTGCACTTTTTCCAGCTGAAATGTGGAAATTCCAACTCACTGAGTTGAATGGAATGCTTCATGAATCATCACAGGCATGTGGCAGTGGACTCAACGCGCTGAAGCAGTGCATATTTTAAAGTAGGCTTGCAGCGGTATACCGGTTTCACGGTATACCACGGTTTGAAAAATGACGATTAGAATCTCACATCTCCTGTCCTCCTTGTCTGCTTGTCAGACTCGTCAACTTGCGTCTCACACACGCACACACACACGCGCACACACACAAATGCAGTGGAGAAAATGTCAGAGAGAAGCGAGGCGAGGGGGTCTGACATGAGTGTGTGAGTTAAAGCAGTGTTTCTCTGCTGGTCTATTTTGACTGGGTCGTGGACAGCAGGGAAAGAACAATGCCATGGTTCTCCCATTGAAGATATTTTGGTGGCCCCCCAAGTGATAGAGTATTTAGGACTGCCGAGGCAGATTTAATGATAATCTCGCAAACAGCTAAAGCAGACATGGGCAATTGGATCAGGCCCTCCACATGGTTTAATGTGTCCTGCGGCTCATTTATCGTAAAAGCGTTTTTTTTTTCATTGGATATTTCAGTTAATTTGCATTTGGACATAACGCGTCTCCACAAGCGTTTACCATGTGCATGGTTGCTAGATAAGAGACGCGATTTATACTTGCGCAAATTGTAAATATTCTGCCTAATGTTATACTTTGTGCAATCTGGTAACCATGCACGTGAGTGCGCTATTTCTATCTGGCTTTCCCCTTTGAACAAATTTGGCGATCTGTAATGCAATATTCTGCTCAAGGAAGTGTTATACGGCTACTCTGTGTCCATTCTTGAGGCTGCTTGTGATGTTTGGTGCTACTAATTTTGCGGTTAAACCTTCTCAGTGATTAAATTAAATATAAAAGTAGATCTCGTCATCATTGACATGCGAGCAAAAGCAAACAAGAGACAAATATGTATTTATTATTTGTGCAATTTAGAAATGTTGAAGTCCCTTTGCACCTGTATGTTAATCTAACTCTTGCAGTATTCATTTATCATAGTCATGCAGCCGGTGTTATTCAGTTGTGTGCTGAAAGTCAAACGTTGACATCATCAACAAAAATAATGTCACTTGATGCATGTCCTTGTACTTGAAAACCATGAGCAAAACTATGCAACATAAAAGGAAATGCAACCCAGGATACATTAAATACAGGTTATGTTTAATCTATGGCAGGTCGACACTTGATGTCCAATGTAAAATCTGACCTGAAGCAAAACCAGTTGAGAAGCAGACAGCCATGCAGCAGCCAAAAATGTTTGTCAGACATTATTATTTTGTCAGTTACTATTTATACAAATATGTACATATCATCGCCCCGCAAGTACTCGAGTACCATTCCCTAGTGTGTGGTCAGACCTTTTTTGCATGAAGTCCTAAAGTATGTGTTCTCCTAAATTCTCTTTTTGTGTTAGCTCTACAGAGGGGGTCTGAATGAGCACACTATTATTACCATCATCCCTAACTTGGACCCATAACCACAAAACAATGAAGGTTAACGCTGGGATTTCAAAAGCACGACTTTGATCATGGGCTTGGCTGATGGATTGGATTGAAATAAATTGAGCGACTAGAACTTGTCCTTTTAGTTTGATGGCCTCAGTCCTCTTACATGGTTGTCAGTCCATGCAAAAGTAAAGCTTTTTATTTCTAAAGCTTTAAATGCTATTGGAATGATATGGAACGCGTGCCATTTCATCACGGTATGGTTCCATATAGGAATGTTAAGATTAAAGATCAGTTAAACATCCGTGCATCTCCCACTTTCCCAGCTTGTTCATTAGATTCCCAAATTTTCTCCAAATCTTTAGAATTTTAAACATTTGGATAAACATCTTGAGTGGTGTATTTATGTGTAACTGTCATGCAGTCCTGCTTGGGTGAGTAGTGTGTGAATGTTTTCGAATTCCTCAACCCTGCAAGGTGTAATTGAGAATTAAGGGAGTATCCCTTTCTCCTTCAGTGATTCATTTACTCAAATAAAGAAAATTTGCTGTTTAAATGGCAGTTGAGAAGGTGAGACTTGAAGATGGAATCTCATTTTTAGAGCCTTTAATTTCAGAGAAAATCAGGGAACAGACTAGTTGAAATCATTTCTGGTTTATGTTCGAAACGGAACGTTTTAACCTCATTTACCTAATTTAATCCCAATTTACTCCAGATTGTCATAGTCTTCTTCTGCTCCTTGCATGTCCATTTATGTTCCTAAAAATAAGCTTTGGTGTCTTTATGCAGAATATGATCTTAGTTTTTTCTTTTCAGTTTGAAGTTAAATTGAATTTGACCTGGAAATTCCTTCATGAGATTCCCCTACAGGGATGCAGCTACATTAAACACATTTTTACCATATTTAAAGGGTTAGTTCATGCAAATATGAAAATTCTCTCATTCACTCACCCTCATAATATCACAGGTGTGCATGACTTTGTTTCTTCACCGGAACACATTTGAAGAAAAAATAGAAAAATATCTCAGCTCGATTTCTCTTTTGAATCACAGACCATCAGCATAAATGTCATCCATATGACACCAGCTGTTTAATTAATGTCTTCTAATGTGACACGATTATGTATGGTGTGAAATCTAAATATTTATTTACTTTTTTAAAACTTTAAAACATGCTTCCGTTCTGCAGTGGTACGTGCACTTGACGTAATCGCATTGGCATTTGAAATGTGGAAGAGCAGCACCGCTTGCAAGTGAGGAGGTACGCTGTACAGTAGCATGGTTGGTATTGGTTTAGATCTGTATTTATCTGGTTCTTTATTTACAGTGGTGCATTTGTGTGCTTATCCTAGATGTGTCAATCGAGTGGAGAACATGAGATTATATCTGTATCATGGCAATGCGAATACGTCACACGAGAGACCGCTTGAACTCCACCCTCTTGCGAAGAAAAGAAATGCATGTTTCCTTCAAGTTTCTCTCAATCAAGGATGCATTGCTTAAGTGTTTAAGTAGCACCCTACTGAAATCTGTTTTACTCTATACCAAATCATGTTTACCTTTTTGTTATTATTATTATTATTTTCCAGAACTCCATATTTTAAAGTTTAATTTAATCATCAAAATGGTGTTTAATCAATTCATTCTTAACTTGAAACAAGTCTAAATAAAACTTTTCAACATTTACTTTTTTTGCCAAACTTTCATTCAACAGCAGTTTGCTTGTGATATATTGCTTAATTATTACTATTATTATAATTATAGTAAATATTACATTTAACTATATATTTGTAATATATTTCTGTCACAATGTCTTCAATTTCAGGGCTCTAGCTTATATTTTGAATTGTGCTTTAATTATGATTTTTTTATTATTTTTTTGGTTGTGGAATCAAGATTGTTATTGAGAATTGTCAAATTGCTTTCATATGTAAGAGTAATGGATATTTCAACTGAAATGCACCCAGATTAATGGAAATTGAAATTGCAATCGAATGGAGAGCTTGTGAATGGGAATCCGATTTGAAAAGCTAAATGGATCCCTAGCCCTACAAACTAGCACATCTTATGTTGTCAAACATGTTAAATAAGCCCTCTTGGTGCAGATGATTGCTTAAATATATTTTTATTACATTTGAGACCTCTTTCATTCCACATGCCTGTTCAGAGCAGGAAAGTGAAATGTTCTACTTCTACATTACAGGATGAACTACAACATCAGTGACGTGTCTTTGTATTATTGTGTGTTGGTGTTTTAGTGGAACAGTAGTTCTGTGCTGTGGGCCTGGACCATGTTTCTGTGTGGAGGATTAAATTAGCAGCAGTTGTTTATCATCCGTACCCAATCCATCTGTCTCAGAGCCAGCTCTATCTGTACTATCATAATTCAGTCCAGTGGCCGACCATACGCACGCGCACAAACACACAGTAACACTCACATCTGGACGGTCCACACCCACTTCCCACTTCCCCAACAGACAGTGTGAGACGTTCCACCCTGTGTAACCTCTCTGCCAAGAGCGCTTGGCTTTCCTGTATGCAGATTAGCCATGTGCTAATTGCAGTTATACGTTTTTTTCCCCTTTGTTTGGAGAGGGAGAGTTAGAGAGGAAGGGAAAAAAAGCCACGGACAAGATTTTATTGGTTGTTAGATGAGGAAGAGGAAGGGTGGAGAGAGGTGATCCAGAGAGCATGAGTGTATTTGGACCTGAACCTTTGATCAAACATTGTTTAAAGGTTGTTAATGTTATTTAATAGAATACAAGGAAATTGTTTCTCTCACAGACTAAAATTTGTTCATTTGTATTTGCAAAAACACAGTTATGAATGTTGTAATCAAATGTTTATTATTTGTCATGTTTTAAGATTTCTTAAAGCAGATGCTCCTCATTAAAATGAGCCAAAATCCATTATATAATTCATATTTCTGAGGTAATCTTCTCGGAGCAACTTGACATGTTGAGCAGCGAAAAGGAAGTTGGTGACTTCTAATGCCTTCACAATGCACCTATGTCAGGCTATCAGTGTGATTTATACATGGGTGCAGTTGGTCTGCTTGTTTTCCCTCTCTCAATAACGCAATTTACGGGACAGCGGACCAACCCTTTTTTTTTATTATTATTCTTCAATTCAAGGTGTTTTATTGAATGATGTTCTCTAGAATGAGAATATCCATTACACCAATACCATATGTAACAAATAATGGCTCATGTTTTTTTAATGAAAGTGAAAAAAAGGGACATCCCATCACAACATTTTGTTTCAATAGGAAAAGTATCAACACTGGAAAGAAAGCTGCACCCCTCAAACAATATCATGTGCATTAGCAATAAAAATTTTTTTATTTTATAGCATAATCTGAGATAAAGAAGCGCTGTTTATGATACCAGTGTTGTCAGATTTTCCTGCCGATTTGAAATATGTTCTTTGATCATAATCTTGACCAACCGTTTTGGATATTTTGGTCTTTCCCAATTCAAATAGATAGGAGCTGCACTTTCATGACTGGAAATAGCCTCCTGAGAGCATTCCAAACATGGCGAACAGTGGACTGACTTGCTAGAAAGACTTTGGTTGCACACACACACACTCATGTGTATTAAGAGTGAGCAGCAATCTCCTGACAGTTTAAACAGGCTTGATCACTTGCTTGGATTGCCACAGACTGACGTCATGATTTGAGAATCAGAGGAACTTTTGATCCTGAAGTTTTGAATTTGACTAATGAAATACACGCTTTAGAGGAAGATATTAGATGAGCGCTCGACGGGAAGTAAATGCAGGATTCTCATGAGGTTTGTGAATTACATGTTTAAATGAGATATCTGCATAATTGCAGATGATATATAAAATAAACTTTTATTGATATTTGCCTTTTATCATTAGAAAAGTTAAAAAGTTACAGGGAACTGTTGAGTGCTTAAGAGGAAGATTTATGAGCACTCCACAGGATGCTGGATCTGCTGAAGTTGTGTGAGGTTGGTTTTATGTATGTTTAAACAAGATATTTGCATATTAGCAGACGATATATATGATATTAGTTTGATTGATGTTAGCCTTTTTATAATTAGTGACAGTTAAATGACAGTTAAAAGTTACAGGAAACTGTTGAGGAGAGAGAGGGAGAATGAAAGAGACGAGCACTTTAACAGTGATGTATCGGTTGACCGCTATTTGGAACATCCACTTTTACGGTCTAATTAATTCCCAATGAATAAAATCAAGCCCAGCTGTATTTATTTCTTGTTAAATATCCTGTCTCTTTTCAAATGTCACATTTCAGAAGCAACATGTGTTTTGAATGACGTTTCATGTTGACTTTTTACTTCTTCAAGGTCTTGTTTTCAGGGACTGTCAATGGTGATTTCAGGAGAAAATCCCGACTGGCCATTGTTATTGTTGCCGTTAACTAGTACCATTCATTAAAAATCAAAAGGAAAACACTTGACCTCAGTGATTAATCTTGCAGTGGGAAATCCTTGAATTCCCCTCAGGGATCAAGAAAATATGTCTGTGTATTTAAAAGTGAGAGACAGCGAGATCTGGTGCTGCTTATTTTTGACCTTGCCTGAGGATAAATTAAAAGCACCTTGTTTCTGAACAACTGTCATTCTCTCTCGCAGTCACTTCCAGTCCTCTTTCTCACACTTAAGGGAGCCCTGAGGTAATTCATGCACATTATACTGCATGAACGCAACCAACGTATTTCAGACTGAATGAAGGTACATGGATATGACTGCATGTTTACCACTGTTGCTGGAAGAATGAGGATATAGCTGTGTGATGGCCTGATCTTGAATCACTCAAGGCATGGGCCAATCACTCAATGTTGGTTATAGACTTCACTGAATGTATGCTCAATGCAGCAGCATTAAATCTTATTCTAACCATGTGACATTAATGAATGTGTTTGATGCATGTGCACCATGACTGCTTTGTGATACTCTTTAGTACAAAGGCAGGAATAATATATACATAGATGATGCGCTCAGAGGAGGATTGTCCATGAGTTGAGAGAATCTGGG
This sequence comes from Moxostoma hubbsi, assembly GCA_032164185.1. NCBI lineage: Eukaryota > Metazoa > Chordata > Actinopteri > Cypriniformes > Catostomidae > Moxostoma > Moxostoma hubbsi. The sequence goes on from JAVLUX010000032.1 coordinate 32,415,733, forward strand.
CTGCACGCTAGACTTGCCACAATATCATAATGTTCACTCTGGTTCGGTGTTCACGTTCAAACCGAGTAACTATTGACTGTTACATCGTCAACCTCCTGTCTGAGGGATAGGTGAATATTCTTGATTTAGTGATTTTGCATTGAAAAAAAACTTAAACCAAAGACTTTTCCAAATTCAAATTGCACTTCAAAAGAAATGAAAATGCCATTAAAATAACAAAGTGGTAAAAAAAACAAACATATATAACCACCATAGAATCCCCACCATTTACACCATTCCATTTACTGTCATGCAAGTATCAGTCAACAATTATCCGTCTATGACAATGGTGGGAAATTACTAATAAATATTAAGACATGAAAACAATTAGAAACGTAAACATAATAATTATAATGATGATAATAATCACTGAAATATAAATCATGGCAAAGGTGTACAGGCTGCTGAGTTGTGGTCACAATGAACTGTTCTGTGGAAATAAAGTGAACTGGACTCAAAGCACCTCCTGAGCTGAGGTGGTCTGAGGTCATCTGCAGTATTCTCATAGACGATTTTTTAGAAGACTGAAATGAAGAAAAATTGAGAAACCTTTACATTCACGTGTTCCATGAGACTGCACACCCCCATACAAACATACATGTGCATAGACGGCTTTTCTGTCATCTCTTCTTAATACAGGTATATAGGAGGTGGCCGTGGACTATGGACCAAAGACCGGCCACCCCATTGGGCACCCCACTTGCAATTGCTGTTTTAGTCATTTTTGTGGAATTTTTTTTTGGCACAATTTAGATCTTTTAAAGGTGAAATCCTCTCCGTACAATTGTACAAACTTAACATGTGCGCACACCGAGGTCGCCAAATCTCTCCGTCCCGAGTGAAAAATAAGTAATATCAAAAAAGTGTGACTTGTTGACTAATGGCTTAAATTAACGCCTACTAGTTGACCAGGAAAATCTTTGGTCGGGGGCAGCCCTAGCTTTCATGTTCTTGCCTGGAGCGTGTTTGTTAATACTGATATTATTTATCAGCCTTAATTATTAAGCTTGTCTCGACCTGGGCCTGGTTGACCACTTCCATCCATAGATCAGTGGAGAATAAGCTTTGTGTCCAGATTCAGCTCAGTAGTCTCAGGCATGTCCAGTCTTCCAGCTCTGCTCTACTATACAGAATGCCTTATTAATGCAGCACAAGAAGCAACACTGGTTCACAATGGGCTGCTGTTGCACCTGGGACCTGTTACACCGTTTCAGACATGCTGCCCTATGTCTCTGTGCCTTTACCGGCCCTAGTGATCATCAACAGAGTGGAGTGTGAACTTGTGTGTTTGCTGATCACAGAAGGATGCAATTCAAGCAATTGAACGGTTTAGTCAAGCCCAAGTGTTACTTGAAGTGATGGGAATCGTCATAAGAAATTTAACATTAAAAGTTCTTTAGGTACTTTTGAGGAAAAATTATTTAGAAATATAAAATGCAATTTTTTTTAAATTTTTATTTACCCTCAGCAGCCTGTTCACAAATAATAATAAATAAATAAATAAATAATTATATAATAAAATTACAACAAAACTCAATGTGTATCTTTAACTACACAGTTATATTGTGTCCTTAAAGGGTCATGAGATGTTACCAGATATGTAGATGTTACACATGATTGAAGACAAAGTATCCATTATAAAAAAAAAAAAAAAAAAAAGTGGTTAATTTACAGAATTTTTGCACTATTTTTGTCTTCTGGGTATAAAATCAACATCGAGTCATTGTCACAGGATGTGACGTGTCCCTGTACTATAGTGCACTATAAAGCTGTCTACATTTCAAATGCAGAATGTGATTTAAATGATCTGTTACTTCAAATGTGAACAATTTAATTTAGCATAATTTTTTGCTTTTTGGACGCTTTTTAATCACCAAAGCTGTCTACACTGCAAAATGCGTGATGATTCTTGCTGTTTTGCAGCGTAGGCAGCTTCGTTCATTGGAGTAGGAGCGGTTTTGTTTTGCTGTGTCACACCGCCTGCTTACAGTGTCACTTACATGTTACATTACTGCTTTTCAGTTTATGCCTATTAGAACAAACTTGAAAGTGATTCCAAAATCAGTTTCTCTCCACTAGCTGATGTTGGGTCACACTCAGTCACTATACACATTTGTTTCCTCTTGTCTGTTTTCAAAGGGATGTTCTCTGATCATCCAGTCTCCAGCCGCTGGCACTCAGGATGGCCTGGTAGATTGAACCGCTGCTTTCATCCTCTCATTCATTCAGTGCCAACATTCCCTCCCTTATCTCGCTTTGGTTTTGAAGGATATGTTTCTGTTTTTGATTTTGGGCTGTGTTTCTCAGCCGCCCTCTGGCTAATACTGTGCAATGGCAAGGTGTTTGTTTTATTCATAACAATGGAAATAAGCCTCTATCACTATGATAACCGAAAAAGTAATCAAACATGGTTAAGTGAATACTTTCAGAAAATTGATCCAGATGGTTTGTATGAAGCTGGCTGAGTGTTGTTGGATGCCAAAGCATGCTGCAATAATTTCACCTCCATACATTTTTTTTTTTAAAGTCAACATATCAAAATTGACCCCATTTACTTTCTTTACACATGTTCCTGGTCTTATTGGTCCTCATACTTTCAGCAAAAGCTGTTAGATGTCACCTAATTTAAAACTGGCTCTACCTCTGAAACAACTTTATTTTTTGAATGATGTCCCCAAGCCCTCGTCAAGCCCTCCCTTCCATTTTGTTATGTAACACCCACTTCTTATGATTCAATCAATTCCCTATGGATAAATACAGCCCCTCTGAAATGTTTTTTCCTTGTTTACAGATGACAAAGGGGTTACCAATGCTGTTTGATGTGGACTTGAATTCACACAAGAATTTACCTTCACTATTTTATTTTTTTTTCAGCCCCCTGTTCCCATGGACCAGGTGGGAAAGATTCGAGGGCAGCACTACGGTCCAGGAAACCCCTATACTCAGCAGCAGGGGCCTCCCCCAGGCTCCCAGCAGGGAACTTCCTACCCAGCACAGGGTTATGGACCTCCGGGACCTCAGAGGTACCCAATAGGCATGCAGGGACGAACTTCTGGAGCCATGAGTGGAATGCAGTACGGACAACAGGTCAGCCCAAAGTCGTCTTTGAGTAGTGCTGATTTGAATGAATTGCACTTTATTACACTTGCAACCAAAAGTTTGGAATAATGAACAGATTTAACTGTTTCAAAGGAAATTGGTACTTTAATTCACCAAAGTGGAATTCAACTGACAAAGTAGAATCAGGACATTACTGATGTAAAAAAAACCCAGCACCATCACTATTTGAAAAAAGTAATTTATGATTAAATCTAGACAGACCCCATTTCCAGCAGTCAACTCTCCAACACCATATCCTTGAGTAATCATGCTAAATTGATCATTTGTTATTAGAAAATCACTTTCCATTATATCAAACACAGCTGAAAGCTATTTGGTTTGTTAAATGAATCTTAACATTGTCTTTGTATTTGTTTTTTGAGTTGCCACAGTATGCAATAGACTAGCATGTCTTAAGATCAATATTAGGTCAAAAATGGCAAAAAAGAAACAGCTTTCTCTAGAAACTCATCAGTCAGTCATTGTTTTGAGGAATGAATATTTCATACAAAGGTGTACACTACAGTCTTCAAAGAGAAAGGACAACTGGCTCTAACAAGGACAGAAAGAGATGTGGAAGGTCAGATGTACAACTAAACAAGAGGATAATTACATCAGAGTCTCTAGTTTGAGAAATAGACGCCTCACATGTCCTCAGCTGACAGCTTCATTGAATTCTACCCGCTCAACACCAGTTTCATGTACAACAGTAAAGAGAAGACTCAGGGGTGCAGGACTTATGGGACGAATTGCAAAGAAAAGCCATATGGAAAAGAGTGTTATGGATCTGAACCCCATTGAGCATTTGTGGGATCAGCTAGACTGTAAGGTGTGTGAGAAGTGCCCGACAAGACAGTCACATCTATGGCAAGTGCTACAGGAAGTGTGGGGTGAAATGTCACCTGAGGATCTGGACAAAATGACAGCTAGAATGTCAAGAATCTGTAAAAGCTGTCATTACTGCACATGGAGGATTTTTTTCATGAGAACACTTTGAAGTTGTTTATGAAGTTCTGATTTTTTTTTAAAATGGTAATAGTAATATTTCATGTTATTAATCTCATGACTATACATTGTGAACAGTTGAATGCTACTTTGGTGAATTAAAGTAGAGGTCGACTGATATAGGATTTTGCAAATACCAATAACTAAGTAGGAAAGACAAGCCGATAACCGATTAATCAGACGATAGTTTTTAAAATTGATACTGAATGAAAAAACAACATTTAAATTTGCGATGCACTGATACCATTTTTTCTCTTCCATTCCAATAACGGAAATCTCCGTATTGAACGATAACGATCCGAGATCAGTGTTGTTTTTTTGCATAATCAGTTTAGAATATCTTTACATTACTGTGTGGAACTAATTGTGTGTGATCTTTACTGTGTAAAGAAACACAAACCTCGAACTACACATTATTTCAATATAAATGTATAGTCTACTGGATAATGTTAAAACAAAATGAACAGTAATTCCAGTCTTCAAGTCTTCAGTGGAAAAGAAACCAGTGTTTATTTATTTATTTTTTTTTCAACAAATTTTCAACTTACATCTGGACTTTAAAGGATTCAGATCTCTATGTAGGGCTGGGCGATATGGCCAAAATTGTTATTACGATAATCTTTTTCATATTGTTCGATATATTTATCAGGATATACATTTACACATTGCACTTTCTTTTTTTTTATTTTAAAGTTGACGGAAGAAAAGAAGAAAAAATTAATTCTAAACAGTCAAAATAGTCTCTACAAAACGGCACAGGGGTCCAGAGACGGCCAAAGCAGTGGGGTCTGCGGGATCTTTTACCAATTTTACCGTCCTTTACCGTTTATCAATTGAAAATTAATGTTAAAAGATCATCTGTTTGTTCTGAAGCATAGTGACGGCAGTCCAGTATTTGTTGGAATATTTTTACATTCAAATTAAATATTTTTTATATTTCTTAGATTCAGATACCCAAATATGGGGGCATAGAAGCCCTTGTGACTTTGGAATGATGCTGAATGTGGGTTCAGGGGTGTCCCGAGAGATAATTTAGAAAACGTTTAAAAAAAACTTTAAAAAACATTTGTATGTTTTCATTGAAGTGAGAGAGAGAGACTAGTCTACCAACTAGTAATTTTAGTTAATTTTCACAAAATTAGAGCAGAAATCGATTTGTTTATTATTAAAGGCTCGTAACATGCTGATTAATAAAGATACATTTAGAAGGGAAAAAATTTATGGTCTAAAAGGTGCTTTGAAACCACGTTAAATCATGCAGTGCTTCATGTCTACACAAATGCAGGGAAAAGAGGCAATGCGTGCGGAGTGGACATTGCATAAATGATGCATGTTTGTTGCTAGAGAACAATATTCAAGATTACAGCGCAGAAAGATCAGAGCTGTTGTTCACATCACTGTTGATCTGTTGCGCTCTTCACTAGAGACGATGAGAGGGCGCAACCGTTGTCATGAAGTCTTGCGGTGCGGATGGAATCAATCCGGTGTCCGACGTAACCTAAATGTTAGCAAGGCAGCTAGCATTAGCAAGTTCGTCCAGTCTGACCCTACGTTACCACTGGTGCGTCGTGAGCGAAGCTGAGAGCGTTTTCAATTCATTCCTATGAAAGCCGAGCATCATGCTCGCAGGGTGGATTGTAGGATTGGCAGCGGTGTAGAGCAAGCTCTCTCCTACCGCTGTGAGCGCTTTTGAGCGGATTTCCACCACCCCAGTTGAAACACAGCCTGAGAAAGATGAACTGCTTGTGTTTTAGTGACACTCAGTAAATATCGGAAATTTCTCAAAAGCTTATCGTGGATTTTCTTTATCGTGATATATATCAATATCGTTTTATCGCCCAGCCCTATCTTTGTGTGTGTGTGTAAATATATACATAAGGCCTGTCGTGATTATTAAATAACCGTCTGATCGTGGTTATTTGATCTAACCACGTTTTTTTGAGACAATGCAATTATTGGGCATTCTAATTCCAGTCACATTTTAATGCCCAAATAATGGAATTTTAAGAAAATATACATTATAAATGCCATAAACAGTGCATTTGTTTGTCATTCAGTTGATCTGAATCTGAGCGCCACTGAGCCACAACGCGGACGTCAGCCAGCTCCTGTCTGGACGAGCGCATGAAGCGCTCTAATGCTCGCTCTCTCAGCAGAGGTAGAGGTCTGCATGGGCTTTAAAATGAAACCAGACCTGTACCCGAGAACATGTGGCCCGACTCTACCCGGCCGCAACGATACTGTCAGATTATAAACCTGAACCTGAAATTGCTTAATTTCTAGTTTCTTCTCCTAGCAAGTACTGTTGCAATAGGCTGTATTTTATGAAAACATATATGCAACATTCGTAACGGTAATGAAACCGTAAACATTTTTAACAAGTCACAGCAGCTCCTCAGTTCACCTTGAGCAGAAACTTCACCTGGGGCAGAACAATCTGGAATAAAACGAAACAATGCAACAGACCCCTCTTAAGAGCCTGAAATTGGAAAAACCTGAAATCGGATTGGTAAATCTTTGTGACACCTGCGCTAAAAACACGCTTGTGCATGGAAATTCATGATGGCACAATGAATGAAACAGAGCGCAGGTGTCACAAAGATTTTACAGTCTGAACAATTTCAGGCTGAAAAGATGGGTCTGTTGCATTGTTTCATAAAATATACAGATCTTGCGTGAGATGCTGAAGGAACAGCGAAACACAACAGTTAAAGACAAGTGTCCAGAATGTGGTTACATAGGAAACCGATGGGAAAACAGAACCGACGCACGTAAAAACATGTTTAGTGTGAACGGCCCCTAACACGTTTGTTGGCGCGTGTCTGTGAGTGAGAGCTTGTGCGTGAAACAAGTTCGATAAGCCTGTTTATTTTTTCCTTAATTACAAACCCGAACCTGACCTGAACTCCTACTTGTAAAACTGACTGGAACCCGACCCGAAACCCGTCGGGTTCTCTGGTCCCTTTGGGCCCAGGTCGGAATGCAGATCTCTAAGCAGAGGCTTGTGTCTAACACCCGTTTCACTTTAAACAATTGTGTAATTGCAAATGTTTCTGGTTAATACATGCAGTGAAAACGAGTGTGGAGTGGAGTGATGAACTTAAGAAACAAAATCTCAAAGGTTTTGCTTCATGAGAAATAAGGACTCGTGGGTTTAATCAAAGAGCATTAAAGTAATGTGTGAAAGTGAAGAAATTATGAAAAAATATTTGACTATTGCATAATATATTTAAATATTATATAAATATAATTATGTGTGTGTGTGTGTGTGTGTGTATATATGTATATACACTCACCTAAATGATTATTGAGAACACCTGTTCAATTTCTCATTAATGCAATTATCTAATCAACCAATCACATGGCAGTTGCTTCAATGCATTTAGGGGTGTGGTCCTGGTCAAGACAATCTCCTGAACTCCAAACTGAATGTCAGAATGGGAAAGAAAGGTGATTTAAGCAATTTTGAGCGTGGCATGGTTGTTGGTGCCAGACGGGCCGGTCTGAGTATTTCACAATCTGCTCAGTTACTGGGATTTTCACGCACAACCATTTCTAGGGTTTACAAAGAATGGTGTGAAAAGGGAAAAACATCCAGTATGCGGCAGTCCTGTGGGCGAAAATGCCTTGTTGATGCTAGAGGTCAGAGGAGAATGGGCTGACTGATTCAAGCTGATAGAAGAGCAACTTTGACTGAAATAACCACTCGTTACAACCGAGGTATGCAGCAAAGCATTTGTGAAGCCACAACATGCACAACCTTGAGGCGGATGGGCTACAACAGCAGAAGACCCCACCGGGTACCACTCATCTCCACTACAAATAGGAAAAAGAGGCTACAATTTGCAAGAGCTCACCAAAATTGGACAGTTGAAGACTGGAAAAATGTTGCCTGGTCTGATGAGTCTCGATTTCTGTTGAGACATTCAGATGGTAGAGTCAGAATTTGGCGTAAACAGAATGAGAACATGGATCCATCATGCCTTGTTACCACTGTGCAGGCTGGTGGAGGTGGTGTAATGGTGTGGGGGATGTTTTCTTGGCACACTTTAGGCCCCTTAGTAGTAAGTAGTAAGTAGTAACCCTTTATGTCAATAGTGTCAATTGGGCATCGTTTAAATGCCACGGCCTACCTGAGCATTGTTTCTGACCATGTCCATCCCTTTATGGCCACCATGTACCATCCTCTGATGGCTACTTCCAGCAGGATAATGCACCATGTCACAAAGCTCGAATCATTTCAAATTGGTTTCTTGAACATGACAATGAGTTCACTGTACTAAAATGGCCCCCACAGTCACCAGATCTCAACCCAATAGAGCATCTTTGGGATGTGGTGGAACGGGAGCTTCGTGCCCTGGATGTGCATCCCACAAATCTCCATCAACTGCAAGATGCTATCCTATCAATATGGGCCAACATTTCTAAAGAATGCTTTCAGCACCTTGTTTAATCAATGCCACGTAGAATTAAGGCAGTTCTGAAGGTGAAAGGGGGTCAACAAAGTATTAGTATGGTGTTCCTAATAATCCTTTAGGTGAGTGTATATATAATATATATTAGGGCTGCACGTTTTCAAGTTTTTCATTAACCGTTAACCGAGGCCCTTAACGGTTAATACTCGGTTAAACATAGTGTGCGCCAGGGATGGAAATTAACTTTTTTGTCCACCGGCCACTGTGGATTTCAAAATCTACCAGCCACTCAATGTTTTTACCAGCCACTTTCTTGTTTTTAACAGACAATGTGTAACTGCATGTGAAAATTAATACTACAAGATCTACAATACTTAAGCCGTTTATTTAATCTCAAGTCTCAATGAAATACTGGCATTTTCTCTTTCTCTCTTATAGCCTACACACACAATCCATGAACTGATATTCATTTCAGTTCGCATACGAGGAAAACACAATGTTACGGACGTGAGCGCTCTGAAAGCGGCACTGAAAGATACTTTAAAACTTCCCCAGATACATCAAACAGAAAGCACAAAACCTTTCTTTAAAGTGAATTTCATTTTGTATTAATTGTGTCTTAATTTTAATCAATGTTTCATCAACCAATTGCCTGGATTTAATAAATAAGAATTAAATATAGCAGACGATATAATCATGAAGCGAGGTGCCAGCGCGTGAACTGGAGCTCGTCTCATAAATGAACCGAAACTCAGTGTATAAGGTAGCCTTGCCTCACAAATAATTCAAAACTAAAGAAAACAGACACAGACTGCTCTCTGCTTATGTAATCCGTAAGAAATGTGCATTTCTCTCTGGTGCGTTACTGCGAAGACCGCGAGTCAGCATCCTCAACTTCATCTTTGCAAATGACATGGACAAAGAAAAGACTTGTTTATTAATAAATAATTAAAATATCTCCTTGCTATATTTTACATATTCATAATCATTACTTTTGCCGGTTCTTTGTGACAGATTTTAGGAGCTTTATTGGCAGCGCCACGCCGCCACCCTTACATGAGCGCGTCACCGCACCCACCAGAATAGCCCTGTTTTTTTGTTAAGGATTTGTTTACTGTGTGTGTGATTCATTTAATGGAAAGCACATTCACTGAGTTGTCTTGCTAATCAGTGTCTCCTCGTTTATTCAAACTAATTTGTCCTTTAACAGACGAACGTCGCATGATGCTATTTTTATTAAATGTCTGGGAGCGCTCTGGCAGTCTCTGGTGGTGCAAAAATGTATTACAACTAAATTCAATGCACGCCATTGACGCCACTTAACCGAGCAAAATGTTTCACTCGGTTACGCAATTTTTAACGGTTAATCGGTTAATCGGTTAACCATGGACACCTCTAATATATATGTGTGTATGTGTGTGTGCGTGCGTGCGCACGCACGCACGCGTCTATGTATATGTGTTCTCGTTTTTCATTTTTAATAACGCTGATAAATAAGTTATTCAAAAAAACATAGAAAATGCTATTTACACAGAACAATTATTTTAATACTATTTTGACATTTTTCTGGGGCTTAATCTAAAAAATGTGTAAGGTTTCGGTTTTATAGTGTCATTAAAAGCTGAAATTCTTGAATAAAGAAATATTGTCAGGAGTAGTTCTGAACAATCTTGTTATTATTTCTTAAATAGTGTATCATTATTCATATTTGCAAATTTATTGACCACCAGATCAAAGTCAGGTGGTGTAACCGAGATGTTGGATGTTCTACTAGACATGTTAAATGTTTTTCACCAATGTCAAAGATTACATTTCAGTAAACTTTACACGTTTTAAACTCTATATATTTTTTTAAAGATTCCTCATTTTTATCACATTTGTCAGTGACAAATAAATAAAGATTAAAATACTAGTAGTTGCTTTGGCCAATAATTTATTTCTAGTTCTTTGACTTTATTGATCAGGTTGATGATGTGTTCCACCTTTTTATTTTCTGTTCTCCCACATTGTGGGAAGATCTTTACTGTAATATCTGATTGGGTTTTTTAGGGTCTTTGTTTGAATTTGAACTTGAAGGCTTCATACGTTCTAAAGACATTCTTGAGCTCATGCCTTCATCTCTGTTTTCAAAGAAGGTTGAGATGAGGTCACGGTGAAGCACAGTCACATGGGAATTTCCATGCACAAGCATGTGTTTTTGTGTGTGGCGGCTTTTGAGTGTCTACCTTTCTTGATCCTGGTGTCTGTTCGCATGTGGAGCGCCGGGTGCCCTATTGTGCTTGTGATGAGTAAGCATGCACTAGAGTGCCATCCATTTGTGTGACTGGCATTGCACATCCACTTCAGCTTGTTTTTATAAAACCTCCCTGTCAGACGCATTTTCTTTTTTTGCATTTTTATTTCCTTTTCCCTCGAAAGGGAAAGTGCCCTGCTTGTTACCATCAGGCTTTTGTGTCACACAGTACTCTCTTCAGCAAGGTCAATTTATTTTGTATGCTGCCTGCAAGTAATAAAAATTCAAGCGTTTCCCTGAAAGCCCATGTGCTTACTGGTTGGTTCAAGTGGATAAGAGCTCTGAAGAAAACATTGACCTCAGCCCAGGTGAAACCTAAAATGTGTCCTTTTGCTGCCACTGTGTGAGCCTGATCAAAGTGTGCTGAATGGGAACGTATGTGTTAAATCACTTTAAACATATTTATCACGACAATAAACACACATTTTACACCCGTACTTGCCAAGTTGATTCTATTAATTGTAGGTTATAGTAGGGAATGATGTTGAAAGTTTGGCCAATACACTCATTATGTTTATGTATGGTTAAAACTAAGTCCAGATGGAAGCTGCAGACTTATAATAGCATTGGGTTTTGCAAAAAAAATTAAGTGTCATTTAAAGCTGAAATTCCTGAAAAAATAATTGTTGTCATAAATGCATTATTCTCATCTTTCATTCTTTCTTAAAAAAAAAGCAGTGAAACAAGTTTAGTTTTAAATAGCCTATTATCATTTTAAGATGTTTTGTCCCAAATAAAAGTCTTGGTGTAAGCAATATGCAAGTAGCCATTTTCTTGTCATGTGACAAATAAAAAAGAGATATAAAACAGAGGACCTTTTTAGACTGTGTGAATTTTAATAAATACAAATGTAAAAGATATTTAAAGCATTTTATAAAAATAATAAAAGAAATTGATCAAGCCCACATGGACATTAAGATATGATTTCAATGAACTTAACACATTCTAAAATAAATTGTCAAAATTTGTTATAATTTTATCACTTCGGACAACCTTATTTGTCAAAGTCCCTGATACTCAGTAATGGTCACTGATATGTTGTGTGTCCTTAGTTCCTAGATGCAAGAGAGTATGGTTTACTGACCAATTGATGGCATACTTGGTCTTGTGATTTTCTTTATAGATGGGTTACGGACAGCATGGACCAGGGGGTTATGGCCAGAACCAAGGTGGCTACTATGGACAACAAGGACCTTCTCCCCTAGGAGGCCCCCAACAGTCTCCATACCCTCAACAGCCCCCTGCTGGACCAGGCACCCAGCCTCCATACTCTCTTCAACCCACTGGCCCTCCCCATGGCCAGAGTGGACCCCCTTACAGTCAGCCTCAGGGCCCCCACGGTCCCCCTCAGGTCCAGCCTCCATACTCCCAGACTCCTCAGTCACAGACAGGCCAGCCTCCTTACACCCAGTCCCAGGGACCCCCACAGTCCCAGGGTCCCTCTCAGGGCCAGCAAGGGCCTCAGTCGCAGCCTGCATACCCTCAGCCATCTCCTGGTACAGGGCAGGGTCCCTCTCCACAGCAGCAGGTTCCACCGCAGTCACAGCCACCAAACTCGGCACCCCCACAGTCATCCCAGCAGCCTTCTGGACAGGGTCAGCCCTCGCCCTACTCACAGACCCCTCCTCTGCAGTCTCAGCAACAACAACAGCAGCAACAGCAGTCATCCTTCCAACGCTTTCCACCGCCACCACAGGTAAAACTAAATGGTCACACTGTACAACCTGATCCCACCCCAACTTCCTGGTTCAAAAGGAAATGTGTTAACACAGTAAATATTTCCATTCATCAAACTTTCAGAGGGTCTTGAAAAGTCAGGGTTTTTAGACAAACGCCATCCTTTCACAATTGCTGGGTTTTTTGCTCTTTCATTTGTTCCTTATTTTGTTGTTGTCCTTTTTTATTCCTTAGGAGCTATCTCAAGACTCTTTCAGCTCCCAGTCATCAGCTCCATCTTCCAATCAGCCCATGGTGTCCAGTAAGAGTGGACCAGAGGAGAACATGCAGGGACGACCTTCCAGTCTACCTGTAAGTACCATCAATGTTCTCAACCAGACTTATGCTAACACCATGCTAGCTTACGAAAAGTACTTCAGATGGGACAAGCTCACTTGACATGAGAATCAATTTTGTAGTGGTAACACGTTCTGTTGAATAGTGTTAATATGCACTGGTTATTCGATGCAGTTTATTTTTAGTTTTAGTCAATTCGCCAAGGCTAGCTAATGCTTTTGTGCAAATCTTGTCCATAAACAAAGACTTTTTGTCCCAGATCACTGAGTGAACCAGCTAACATGGCCTTGGTTTGTGTTTGCGTCTGTTTGGGATATTATTTGGCAGGATGATACTAGGCCTAGCCAATGCTGTATGAAGATGTAAAAAGTGTAATGGTTTAGCTAGAATCTTAATATAAATTTTCAGACATCTCGTATAAAATATAGCTCTGTTTTGAGAGTGGTGGTGAGTTAGGATAAGTTCAGGTTTAGATTAGGATTGCAACTAACGATTATTTTGATAATTGATTAATCTAGTTCTTAACCGATTATTCTTGTGCCCGATTTAAAAGGTTGCGTTAAATTTGCTTGCTAACAGTAAAGCAGACAAAATGATCTTTTAAAAATACCTCTAAATGACATTCACTGAATTAAAGGGAAAAATACTTTAAGTTTAATTCAGTAAAAAAAAAAAAAAAAAAAAAAAAAACAATCTCTGCAAAAAAATCTATTGTTATCAAGTTTTTTGTTTTCCATTCAAAAATTGTCTAAAAATCCTTAAAACAAGATACATTTACTTGAGAAGCAACATATAAGATATTTAGACTTGCTCTAAGAGAATGTATCTTAAAAATAAAAGTGTATTTTTCCTCTTGGTTATAAATCTGCCAGTGCAGTAAAGACCAAATATATTCATATTCAAGATCTATTCTCTAAAAGCATGAATTAATCTTTTAATAAAGGATTTTTAGATATTTTCAAATATTTGTATTATTAATATTATATTCAACATTCTCAGATAATTTTTTCTTCTGCAGTTTGGCTGATAAAGAAAATGTACATTGTTTTAAAGGAGTTTTAGATATTTATATTGGAAAATAAGCCAAAACAAAATCAATTCAAAAACATATTTTGTTGCAGTGTATAAGGGGATGAAGACTTCCTCTCACCTTTCTGTTCACTTCAATCCATCTTTAACTCACAAAAAAACAAACATTCTCTTATTAATAAAGCTGCATATTGCCAATTTTCTTCATGATAATTAATGCACAGTAACACATTTGTTATGAATCAATAAGTCACGAGCCATCACGTTATATTCTAGCTGCATTAAGCGTGCACGCTCGAGGGACGAGCATCCCCATCCTTACATCGGGACATTTGTGCAACTCATAGAAGAGGCGCTGACTGAACAGAGAAATGCCAGTTTCAGAGTTTGTAGTTATTTACATGATCTGCTTCTGTATTATTTGAACTTTAATAAAGCTATAACACATTAAATATAACTGCATTAAAGATGTAACGCCTGGTGTTTTACTTAAATATTGTATAATTCCCTCATACTTTGTGATCTACATCACCTGAAGCTGTGAGAGTTTAGAGTGCATCTGGACTTTGATCTGTGTAATTCTTCCTCTCCTCAGTCAGGCGTGAGCTGCAGTGCTGCTCTTGTGCACCATCATTAGAGTTAAATGAGATCAAACGACTAATCGACAACAAAAATTATTGTTGACATTGTCGATGACGTCGACTAATCATTTCAGCCCAAGTTTAGATTCGTCTTGGCTTCAGACAGCACGCCTACAGACCATCTGATGCGTATTGCACACAAAAATGACAAACTAAGTGGGTGAAAATCATGTCTGATTGTTTGGTTTTATACAACTTCTGGTAGTTGGAGTTTCTTTCACAATGTTTGTTTTATGATGGATGGAAAAACTAGATCCTGTATTTACTAAAGTTTGCACATTTTTCAAGAGTTTTGTTGAGACACCACTGTCTATTCTGCTTTGTCAATCAGTATAGAAGATACTTTCAGAAACTATGCAAATTAAGCTATTCATATTAACACTACAGTCAACTTTAATTAAGCTGTTTGTTGGTAGATTTCACATAAGTGTATCAAAACATAACTTTATTTTTTTGAGCAACCTATCAAGACTGACCCATTGGTTGGGGACATTTTCTGGAATCTGTTTGAAACCAGCTATTATTTTTGCATTTTAGTTTTGTGACACTAGTGGCACTGAAACCCCACACTTCAACTTTATTTTATCACCCACTAATTAAGCATTGTTTTATGTCAGTAAAACAATGAGATTCTATGTCAGACTGTTTCTTCCTGTCTAATGGTCAGATTGAGATACTATGGGGAGCAGACACCATGCTGATCAGAATCTGAATGAGCTTTATTGCCAAGTGTTCTCATGTACACAAGAAATTTGGAATGAGACTAGTGGAGATTGAAAACTAGGTCATTGAAAACTTGAAGGTTTGAACATCTGGGACTGTCACTGTGAAAAGAAAAGAAAAAACACTCAAGATTGATGTTTGTCTAGAAGGTGATCGGGAACAGAAAGCTCATTCAGAGAGGCCAAATGATGAGAATTAAAGAGAGAATGGATCAAACCGACGTGTCCAGTAGAAAGCAGGAAAATAACTGGAGATTGAGGAGTAGCTGAAGGATGATGATGAAAATGGAATGCTTGAGAAAACTGCAAGTTCATGCCGTTCATGCCAGTGGGGGATGCCCTCAGGCGAGATTTCCTTTTTAGTTCTTTTTTGTTTATATCTTTCTCTCTTACGTAGCCAATAACTGAGATAGAGTTTTTTTCAAACCGAGGAATCCCTTGAGTTTGCTTCGAGAGACGCAATAACCTAGGCCTCGATTGAACTACCACCACATCTCTCTCATAATCTGTTCCCGCGGTAGATTACCCCCTACTGTAAATCTGGCCGTAGGTAAAAAAAACATCCAAATCACCAACTGACCTGCTGCTATGAGAAACACTATTGGAAAACATAAACCACACACAACAATTCCTTGAACATAATATTACATCATTTATTTGTATTTAGGGTAAACATTTAAGAAAGGTGAGGATGGTGAGCCAGCTAACCATCATTCATTTGTATAAAAAGCACTATAATGGTACTGTAACTTTGAGTATAACGCACATCTCACGCAAGTGTTGCATTTCATTTATTAACGAGAGAGAAGTCTTCGTATTTTAGCGCATCTGTGCTATGTCATTTAAAATTAATATTTAAAAAAATAATTGTTTTATTTGACTGTAAAGTACAGACGGACGTTAAAGACACATTATTCAATGATTGTTCTGTTGTTCTGTTGCGCTCTTCACTAGAGACGATGAGAGGGCGCAACCGTTGTCATGAAGTCTTGCGGTGCGGATGGAATCAATCCGGTGTCCGACGTAACCTAAATGTTAGCAAGGCAGCTAGCATTAGCAAGTTCGTCCAGTCTGACCCTACGTTACCACTGGTGCGTCGTGAGCGAAGCTGAGAGCGTTTTCAATTCATTCCTATGAAAGCCGAGCGTCATGCTCGCAGGGTGGATTGTAGGATTGGCAGCGGTGTAGAGCAAGCTCTCTCCTACCGCTGTGAGCGCTTTTGAGCGGATTTTGTCCGCCCCAGTTGAAACACAGCCTGAGAAAGATGAACTGCTTGTGTTTTAGCGACACAGGATAGAAATTCCTCAAAAGCTTATCGTGGATTTTCATTAATGTGATATATATCGCTATCGTTTTATCGCCCAGCCCTAATTGCACGGAAAAAATCAAGCACTTTAAATAAAACAAGCCGATTTTCCAGGTATTCCAGTTCTTAGATTTCTAAGAGCTAAATTCAAGCACTTTAAGCACTTAAGGACCTTGTGTGAACTCTAAACAGTGTAAGAAAAAGCACCGTAGTGGGAAAATCAAGCGATAGAGAGATTATGTTTGACGGGTCGTTTAATTTATGATCACATGTACTGAAAACAGTGTTTCAAATGATTAAATATTGAGTTTTGCCTTGATATGGTTTGTCTAAAAGAAATTTCTTGATATATTTAGAAATTCAATATATCTTCCCATCCCTACTATACAGGGCTTCCTTAAAAGTGCATTCATATTTATCTTTGCACGGCAAAACTTCACGGGCAAAATGCAGTCATCTCATCGGAAATTGGGTAGCATGAATTTCGTTGGCAAATAATTTGTTTTTTTTTTCGTGGATTTCACATTGAGTTCAAGTTTGGTGAAATTTGGCAGGTGAATTCGCCACGTTGAACTATGGGAAATTGCTTGGTTTGGCAGTGACCTCTGAGTGGGTGGTGCTTTGTACACATCTACACTGAATATTCTCAATGGACAAGGATATCAGTTTAGCAGTGAGTTTTAACTTTTCCAAATTATAAAGTGCAGAATTAAAAAGAGGCTTTTTGGCAATTCGTTTTTTGCTGGATTCAAACACGCTCAAAATCCACCCCAGCTTCTTCAGACAGTGAATTTTGCCGTGCTAAGGTAAATGCGACTGTGCTTTCTGATTGACTGGTCATTCTGACAAGCCGTCGAATAGTTGATTTATGAAAATACTTGGTTTTAAACATCGCTAGTCAGTCTAGTTGCATTCAAAATACATTCAATAAAACTATCATTATGCTTGCATGTGCATTTGAATATGTTTGTAATTGAGCTACAGTCTTCATCTGTCAGACCAGTTTTACAGGACTCGGTGCCTAATCGAATATTTGATGGATGATGGCAAAAATGACTAAACTGAAACATTAAGGAGCCAAATGTCTGTTTTTAGTCGCCAAATCACATGATTGCTCGATTTAGATTATTGTTCAGAAACAAGATATATATATATATATATATATATATATATATATATATATATATATATATATATATATATATATATATATATATATATATCGGATAATTTAAATGCATTACATTCCTGTAGCAGAAGAGTTCATCATTGATAAGACAATACAAAAAGTGGCTTTAGAACACAATGTATTGTTTACTACCATATTATTGATCATAAGTCAATCATTGTCATACAGTTCACATCAATCCATTTCACAAGTGAATTTGTCAATCAGTTGGAGATTTATTATGAGGGCTTGTTTAAGGACCCGTCAATAAACCCCTGCATCAGACATGCTTGTGTAGCTTCTCGGGTGCGTTGCGTCATAAACATAAAATGTTTAGTTCACTGTTTCAAGTTAAATATAGTTTAATACTCAATCTTTAAACACATCTTGAGATCCCTTAGATCGCAATTATGCTGAGTGTTTTGAACGTGTAACGCATGTTTGTGGATTGAGCAGTGACACTGCCTACTGAAGCGTTTTCTTCACTGTATAAACCTTTCGTTGCTCATACAGCTGAAATTTCACTTACTGCCCTCTGGAGTAAACAGGTGGTACCACAAGCTTGCATTTCTCAGGAATCTTCCTTGTTATGGTGCAATTAATTGCGTTTTAACGCGTTATTTTTTGTACATTTAATCGCACTGATCGACCGCCCTAATTTATATATAAACACTTGTACATGGGGCACATTACAAACAAGCCCCAAATGCACATGGGACTACTATTTTGAAATGTCTGCGCTCGCAGATTTTTGAGAAAATGACACTAATTCAAACTGCTATCCTGAGCTCCTGAGTTCAAACAAGCTCTTGTCAGGTGATTCATTATAAAGACCTGGTTCAAAAGAGTCATTTTTTCACAAATTGTACATCATGGCTCACGCTTTGTTTGTTGTTGCATACAGCCAGCGAGCTCATATCATCAACAGAAAGATTGAAAATTGCCGCGAGACACACTGGCTCTCTAAAGACGTATTCGGTAACTCACAAGATACCAGACAAAACCGCATATGAAAGCACACATCCCGACTGTCACCAATGACGATTCGATTTTAAGGGATTGTTGCAATAATTTATTTTCTGTCGCTTTTGCTTAAGTTAAGTACATGTCTTGTAGCAACTGCCTTTGAGAGCACGCTTACAATGGCAATGCTGATTTTGGCCTGAATAACATCTACATGCTGGATGAGTCAAGCTATATTATTGCTTTATGTTGGTCTGTTAGACTGACTTTGCAAAAATTGGACTGGTATGATTTCAGACTAAAGCATACGAAAAAAAATACGAATGATTGTTTAAGTCTGACTGAAACTGAATTTTAGTGTATATAAACATACTGTATAAATGTAGCACTTCCAAACACTGAAATAATCTGGATGGGACTTCTCATGATGTTGAGTTTTGATTAGTTGGTTGAGGACAGACTTCATGCACAATAATGTGAATAAAAGCTGCCAGCTACAGAAACTTCAGTCAGTGAATAGGAACCAGCCTGACTGGTTCATCTGGTTTCTAGATAATTATTGCTTTACGCCGCAACGAAAGAACACGTGTAGAAACTGCAAACCTTTTCTTCTCTCGATTAACCATTTGCTCTCATGTGTGAGGTTTTCTTCACCAAAGGATATATAGAATGCTTCTTACCGCTTGATCTGTTAGAGGTTGTGGTATTCTAATTAGCAAAAGGCAGCAGTTTGTTTAGCATATATTAGGAATGAAGCCTGAAAATACTTTTCATTGTGCATCACTTTAGTGAATGATACATAGATTACAGCTAATTTTGCATGAAGGAACTCAACACAATAATCAAATTCCACTTATTGTAATAACTGCAAATGTCTCTTTCAGGGTGCTATTCAGGGCAAACTTAAACTTTAAAATACTCCGTTTTAGTTTCTAAACCGTGTTTACACCAAGTTCTAACCAGTTTTTGTCCTAACCGGCTGTTATGATGAGCATCAAGACAGTTTGTCGGTCACTTGTTTTCACTTCTGTGGCGTCATGCTGAGCAGCTCTGCACACAGTGAAATCTCATTAGTGTTTTCCACACATAGCTTTAATATACATATTTAATGTACTGATTGTCTGTCAAATTCTTTTTGCAGGATTTGTATCACGTCAAGTGTCCGCATCAAGGCTAGGGTATACTTTTTTCTCATGCCGTTCCATCCGGGGTGCTCGGTCAGAGACTATTTAGCAGAGATGGGCCACTTCTATTTAAATGAATGGGTGAAATATGAATGCCCAACCAAGAACCTCTAGCACACAAGTCAATGGATGTAGAAAGCAAGTCCCACCTTACAGGTAAAAGAGCCAATCACTTTTTAGATACTGACATCCCCCGTCAATCAACTCACTGATGTGTTTAACGTAATGTGAGGTAAAGAAGCCAATTTATTATTCCAGTGTGTCACTGTCAAATTTTCCTGCCGATTTGAAATATGTTCTTTGATCGTAATCTTGACCAACTGTTTTGGAGTTTTTGGTCTTTCCAAATTCAAATAGATAGGAGCTGCACTTTCATGACTGGAAATAGCCTCTCGAGAGCATTCCAAATATGGCAAACAGTGGACTGACTTGCTAGAAAGCCTTCGGCTCGGTCCAGCACTCAGCTTTTCAAAGAATACCATATTGACCGCAAGCCCATAGGGATGCATTCAGTGCATGCACACTACGATTGCTGTGTGATACTTTTTTAGCACAGACAATGACAGACGCATGCGCAATGACAGGAAAATCACACAGCATGGAATGACTGCGTGTTTGGAAAACTAAGCTGCGAATGAACAGTCTGTACATCTGACATTTTTGAAAAGTATACTTCGGCCTTTAGATGATATGCCCATTGACTGTCTAAGATACCATTTTTTTGAGGCACTTGATGCTAAGTAAACTAGATATCCATGAGCAGAACTGTAAATTCTATTGTTTTTATTTTAGTTATATTTGTGAAATAGTGTGCACTTATTATCTGAAGACAGAGACAATTTCAGATAAAAAGCATGAGCCAAGTTTTTTAAAGCATGGGAGCACTTTTATTTTAAACACTTATTTGAAGATCGTAAGCATGTAGTTTAATGTGGATTAGCTACAGCATCAGGTGCATCGACAGATTGATGAGATTTGTTTTGGTTTCTGTATAAATGTTAATGTCAGTGTCAATTTTGCAAAACCGTTTGTCTTTTCTGCAAGTAAGAATTATTTACAGGTCGCAACAGAGAAAGGGAACACAATCATTGAGATTAAATTATGCAGTTTGATAAATATTTGTTGCTGGACATCAAATTTAGCTTTAACCGTCATTTAAATTCTTGATATAATGAACAGGAAATGTAAGTCCCTTATATTTATTGAATAAAGACATTAAAGTAACGTGTTATGTTCAGAGGGAATGTTTTTGTCCTTACAAAACAGTCCATCTCACCAGCAGTTTTTTCATAATGTCCTGCTGCTTCTAAACTCTGGACTTTTATTTATTGTTGGAAAAATGATGTGCAATTTATGTAATAACATTTGTATTTGTAACCTTTTTGATAAAATACAATCATTTATATTTTTAATACTTTTTAATAAAATACAGTAAATTTTTTTTTTTAATGTTTTTTTTTGAATTTGTATTGAAGTTTAATCTTATCAAAATAATTGTTAATTGCAGTTATGGGTGTAATGTATGAAGTGTTCACTGTATGATAACTTTCACAAAAAATACTGCAGTATTGTGGTATCGCAGTAGTAAGGTGCCTTGCTAAAATGATTAGCAATTTAATATTTAGTTCTGAAATACAACTGATTAACACAATGAAACACAATTTCAGTCATAACCAATTCTTCAACTTCAGTATTTCTTTATTATCTTTGTCCAACTTTATAAATCTAGAAAATCAGGACACTCTTGATCAGACGAGGCCAAAAATTATATGAATGTAAAAGCACACGAGTACAAAACCGATAAAATAATCATTAGGATAAATGTTTGCAGCATGTAGTCAAATGGTTAACTAAAGAAGGATTTAAAAGAAAAGTCTTTATGTTAGGCCTAGAATGGGATGTTGGGGCATTTTTCTGGATGGATAAATAAATGCTTTGGAAATCTTTTAGATATTTGAAGATTTATGAAAAGTAAAAAGAAAATAAACAAATAAAGAAAAACTATTTCTACCCAGGTTAACAGTTTAATTGGTTGCTTTTGCAAAATGTTATGTTTACTGAAGACTAAAGAAAACTTTAACTAAATGGACAAATTGAGTACTTTTTAAAAACTATGCTTTTTTTCATGTTATTTATTACTAACAACAACAAAAAGAAAGTTTTAGATTTAAATACTTCCTACAATCACTGTCCATTTCCTGTATGCCTAAAGTGCTTTATAAAATCTTTTTGGCTTATCTATAAAGTCTGTTAGGTTTTTAAATAATACTTTACAAATGAAACATTATTATTAGTAGTATTAAATGCATTGTAGGGCTACTGTTTCACTGCACTTAAGGAAATATGCACAAAGAATCAATTGGCCTATTACAACATCGCATACTGTATATGTGCTTAAATCTGTTTTCTTGACACAGCACATACCATTGAAGTGTTCCCTGCCCGACAATTTTTTCACCAAAGTTTACAAATTGGGTAACCATCAACATTGATGGCGCCTTATTGGTTTTTTAAATAACTAAAATATTTCCACACGCAGACTTCAGCCGCTTGGCGGGGAGACATAAAGTTTCAGGCCTTGACTTTTCAATACTCTGCTCTCTCTGCAGTGAGATTCACATGTGTGACTTTTAAAATGAAGTGACAGTGAAAGTTCAGTGAAACAGGTGACATACATCGCAGTTTAGAGATTTATTCGATATTAACGACATTGATGAATTTTATATTGTCAGCAAAATCATTGCGATGAATATTTACAATATAAAATGTATTGCCGAGCCCTAATGGCCACATTGACAGTTATGTTGACAACAAAAATAATTGGAATTGTGAGTGTTTGTTGGGATGCTTTTAGCTTCAGGCAGCTTTTCCATGAATGCCCACCATGATCCAGCATTTGCCTTATTTAATACCCATTTGGCATATCACCCCATATGCACGCTTTGGTTTACCATAATGTCTGTCATATGCATGGCGATATGCACTAAGATGGAGAAATCCAGGACCCCATTGTATTGTGAGAAGTGTCAGAATCCATTAAACTGATTCCCCAGATTGCAGACTGCACAAGCTGAAAGACTGGGCATCTTTTGCTGTGATCCTGATTAATTAGTTTTGAATTATGTTTTTCCCTTTTTCATTTCACAAATTAATCTCAATGCAGTGTGGTCCATATCAGTCGAGGATCAAATCAAATCCTCTTCCATTTGGTTGATGATAATAGTGTGTATGAGCGAGAGAGATCTGGCGCTGGGAGGTTTCCATTAGCCTGGGATTTCAATATGGGACGCCCTGGAAGTGATATATCCTCTCTCTGTTTGTGAGAACATGAACGCTCCTTCCAATCTTTCTTAATCTCCTCCAGTTCTTTTCCAACAGGCTTTTGTGCACTTTTACTCAAAGTGCTGCTAATCTTGAGCAGTATCCGCCTCCCCTCTGTACCACTTAATGCTGCTTTGACTTCAGGGGTCGCTGTTTTGTCACGCTTGCCCTCTCAGTTTCTTTATATCTCTCTTGCGAGACCGTAGCCTCTGTTTCATTTCAATTGTCACTTAAATGTTTTTGCGCCGTGTTGTACTGTTATGCATAATAAATGAACACGCTCAGGATTGGAGGGGAAGGTCACATCTTGGTCATACGCTCGCTGTTTTTTTTCCCCCTCCAAGTGGAAAGGTTTCATATGGAGCGGTCTTAAGGAATAGTTACCTATTAAAAACTTCTGTCATTGTTTATTCCTCATGTTGTTCCAAACTTACCAAGGAAAAGTTTTGCTTACTATGAAAGTGGAGAGGGACTGATGCTTTTAAGCTTCAAAAAAGACAAACGAACAAAGTGATCCATACGACACGTGCACTGTTCCAAATCTCTGCTGTTATACGATAGCTGTCCTGTTGTATTCCCGTCCGCCTTAACTCTCATTTGCGCTGCAGCATATTCAAATTTGGCAGCGGAGCGAAAGATTTTCAGATAATAACGAATTGCATTTCAATATGTTCTTGACACAAAGCTTATCGTATGGCTTTAGAAGACTTGGAAAACAGCGCACATATGGACCACTTCTATGGTGCTTTATTGTCAAGTTTGGAGCTTGACAACCTCATTAGGCCTGTCGCGATTATTAAATAATCATCTGTCGCTGTTATTTTTTGAACCGCATTTATTGTCCACTCACATTTTAAATTCCAATCACATTTTACTGTCCAAATAAAGGAATGAACGGCACATTTGAGTGTTTCATTCAATTGAACTTCGACCGTCTCTCTAAGCTACACCACGAACCAAGCTGAGAGCAGCTCCTGAAGAGCACGTGAAGATTAACTGCTTCTGAAACAGCCTTGTAGTGCTGTGATGCACTTGCCGTCACGGAAGGTTGACAGAAAAATGAACCCCTATGACAAATAAACTAGGATTTTAGTGATCGCAAAGCAATCCAGTTTTACTTTAAACGATCCAGTAATGGCAAATGTTATTTGTCATTGTGGGTTCACACTCTCAGTATTAATGATACATAGCGACACAGAGGACGAGATAGAATGTAGAAATACGGAATTTCAAAGGTCTTCATGTGAAATAAGGGTTCATGGGTGTAATTGAAGTCTGAGCCTTAAAATAACATGTAAAAGTTAAGAATGTGGGACAGAAATATTTTACTATTGCATAATGTAATATAATGTAAAATAATATGTTATAATATAATGTGATGTATATGTTAAAATACATTAATCTAATTAATTGTGTAGATAAATATTTGCTGTGAAAGACCCTCAAATAACAATATTTCAATATATAATGGTTTAATAATTATATTTTAATAATTATAATATATACAGTATATATTCTAAAAAATTATACAGAATTAAAATGCGGGAAAAAAATGGCACTCAAACATTAAAAAAGACAATTCAGTGGCTTTAGAATGTGATGTATTGTTTATTTCCATATTATTGAACATAAGCCCATCATCGCCCTAAATTTCATAGCAATTGAATTCTCAATCCAGTCTGAGAGTTATTAGAAGTGCTTGGAGGCAGAAAGTCTTGGAGAAGCTTGAGAAGAGAGGACACCGGCGGCAGATTATGCAAGTATATCTTACTGTATAACTGCTGTAAAAATGTAGAAATATTATGTTTTATTTTTTTCTTTGTAATTGTAGTGAAAAATAACTAGCGAAGTTTAATATTTCATTTTTAATCAACTCAAGTAAAAGTACTACTGTTACTTGAAGTAACAGTACTACTAAAGTACTACTAAAGAAAAAAAAAAAATAGAAAAATGTACTCCAGTACTGTAATGAGAATAGTTGTAATTTGTTAATTGCCACCTCTGGTCCGAGGATATGATTGTGTTTCTTTTTAACAATATTTCTAATATATTGTAATATGTTATAATATATTTGAATATGTAATGTAATATAATGGCTATTCAGGTTGGCTGGATTTTAACAACATCAGTGTAAATGCAAAATAGACCAAGACTAAAGTTGTCCAAAAAGAGAGACATTTTAAGTATTTTGAAATATTTACACTTTTAAAATGGTATTTTTAATATCACAAGTCTTAAAGGAAATCAAGCACAAGTTAAATATCTATAAATAACTTCTTTAAGGTTTATAAAGCACACGCACATGTATGACAAAAGTATGACAAATCTTGAGAGCCATACTATTGGACATGCTATTCTTTTAATTCAGATTTGGATGGGCAGAGACAGTCTAGAGAAAAAGAGAGGCAGGGACAAAAATGGTCTAGTTATTGTACGTAAATATGCACAAGAGCAAAAGGGAAAATGTTCTTACCGTTTATCAAATGCTGAAACTTGGGAATCATGTTTAATGGTGTGACAGTCACATAAAGTCCTCTTTGCAACCTGAACTTCAGAACGAAGCACAACAACTGAAACTACGTAGGTGTTTCGAGATGCAAATAAAAAAGTTCTTTTTTAGTCAGAACTCGTCGAGTTGACCTTTGTTGCACATGTAGAATAACTGAATAGTGATGTTGGTATTCGAATAGTGGCACATCGAACGGTTAACTGAATTTCGACTATCTGTTCACATCCCTAATTTGAACGCCCCCAAAGTTTAATAATCCCCATGCTCCTTGCGTGTGCGTTAAAACATTTTGGCTAATTAGATTGTTTTCGGCAATCAATTAAACTGCACTCTAATGTCAACTTAATGCATTTTACAATGTTTCAATGCATTTCCCAGAATAAACAGGCATGTGCACAACACGTGTGCATTGGATAAGCTGGTAGAAATGCTGGTAAAGGTGTTTACATGCAGCAGGAAAACTGCAAACATTTACGGTATACAGACCGGTTTATGCTCAGTACTTTGACCTTACTGCAATAAAAGAACAACATTTAAGCTGTTTACATGACCACACACATGGTGTCGGCTTATTAAACCTAATAGGTGTAAGGATGTGTTTGTAAACACGCTCGCTGTTAACCACCACAAGATCTGGAGTCATGCATTCTGTACACATGGAACAATATTGTACGCGATTTGCGCCCATATTTGACTCAAAACCCCTTAGCAACCACATAGCAAGTGCCCTGGAGTTTTGCACCAAGCATCACTCACGTTTTCTACAGTCTTTTAGTATCACACCGTAGTGTACTCAAAATTGAGTGTGTTTTTTTTCCCCATCTCTGTTTGGTGAGAGCAGTGTTTGTGAAGGCAGTGCTTCAGCGCAGCTCTCGGCCTGTTTTGCAGTATTCAGAGTCTGGGGCGTGTTTCCTGTTGCTATTCTGGGTCTTCCTGTGTGTGCGTGACTTATTCAGGTTCAGGGGCCTTCTCTCATTTGCTCTCTCTTGCACTCCCACAGTCTTGTTTTTAACTCGTCCTTTGCATTAGCTTAATTAACAGAATTGAGACGCGTTGCAAAATTGGTTAGCGACTTGTATGTTTTTAGCCTTTGAAAGTGAGATTTCAAAAGGATTCATGCATCAAATGTGCATCACTCCTATTTTCTGTCTTTTTTTTATTTTGTCCCTCTGCCTGTCCTTCCCTCCCTTCGTTTTCTGTCTCTCGTGCTCTGGTTCACACACCCACTCTCAGTCCTCCAGCGCCCCTCCCCTCTCTCCCTCTCTCCCTCTCTCTCTCTCTCTCTCTCTCTCTCTCTCTCTCTCTCTCTCTCTCTCTCACACACACAGTGCTCGGCTGACAGCAGCACAAAGGCTGTGCCTCACTGCAGCACACTCTCTCTGCCGCCTCTCCCTTTATTCATCCTCTTCCTCATCTTTCCTCTTCCCTCTTCCACACTTCTGTGAATTGTATTAGTTCAGTGTTTTGGGGAATAATGAATCTGATTTTCATGATGTTTGGTTCTTTGGCAATAGGGACAGAACAGTGTTCTAAATTGCTCATTTAGGGCTGCACGATAATTGTCAGATTATTTCCCTTGACATTTGCATTGCTGATTGTTCATTTCTATTTATAGTAATTAAAATATGTATTTTGTGCGGGGTGACTGCACACCGTATTCTTTATGCAAGTTACACGTTCAAAACGAGCTGTGAACTGTTTACTTTATTGCTTTTGTTATGAGTTATTAATTTTATACAAATGAATTGCTTAAAGGCGGTCACACATCAGACGAGAAGTGCCACGCTGCATCGCTTCACGGCTTGGACACGGACACTCCCATT
Organism: Moxostoma hubbsi; assembly: GCA_032164185.1. Taxonomy (NCBI): domain Eukaryota; kingdom Metazoa; phylum Chordata; class Actinopteri; order Cypriniformes; family Catostomidae; genus Moxostoma; species Moxostoma hubbsi. Next base: position 32,443,263 of record JAVLUX010000032.1, read on the forward strand.
AAAGCGCATCATAATGCGAGTGACCGGAAACAAATGCAAATGTGTGGGAATTTTGCATTTGGTTATGGACATAAGTTCAAGTACAGTGAACTCTGACCTGCAGTCCGTTTGATGATTGGACGTGTGACCAATAGAAGGATGAATTGTCGCAACAATACAAGAATGCTCCAATTATTATTGCTAAAGTGGTCTTTACAGGTTTGCACAGTTTATGTGAATGCTTGACTGCTGTAAAAACCATGTAAATGGAACATTTTCACACAATGGGAGTAGAGCTAGGCCTTAATGGAACGCTTTTCATGATTATTTAATCGTGGAAGTCGTAATCACTATTATTTATTCGATTACTTCTGTAGCCCTACGTGTTTTCTGCATGCCTTTTCAGGTTTATTTTTGTATTTGTGCTTCCTTAAAAATGCTAATAGAATTACATTTTTTGATGGGGTAAAGTGCTGTTCCAGTGTGGATGAGAGGCGAAAATATGCTAAATCACTTAATTCATTTGTAGTTTGTCCCTTCCCCATTTGCAGATCTCTGTTCTCTCATCTGTCATGCTCAGCCTGCAGCTCCAGCAATTTTTCTGTGCTGTATCCGTGTCTCCGGCCCGCGCCCTGCTCTGCTTTTGGGCCGCTTTGCTGTTGGAGGGGCGTTGCTTTGGGGAAGAGGTGGCAGACAGGCTATTTTTTTGCTCCTATTTCTTTCTGTGCCAGGCACCCAGCCCCCCAGTGTCCTCCTCTTCTCTCGCTCTGTTTTAACCCAGACGAGGCGTCAGCCTCCCTTACCGAAGCATCTGTGGCTCCCGCTACTATTGTGAGCCACACAAAAGGTCCCCCGATACTCACACCCCTCCCCAACAGCGTCACACACACCAGAGAGACTGTAGAACAGTCCAGATTGCTGTTTATAGATGTTTTTATTTACCAATACATTTGTGAGCCTCACATGGTAGCTTTTAGTTTACAAAATGATTAAACATTCACCATTGAAGGATGTTTTAACTTGATGGAAACCCTAATTTGTTACACTAATTTGAAAAATGTTTACTGGTAAATCCAATCACAGACCTTCAATCACTCTTAGTGAGAAGGAAAATGGAAGTAAAATCCCATTCATTTTCTCCTCGGAGAACTATTTTTTAGTAATAATAAATAAAACGTTCATGACCGGTTTTGTGAGCTCCGAGGTGGCGTGATGCAGCATGCTTTTGTAGAAGCATTAAAAAAAAGGAATAAAAAAATAAAAACATGTTTAATTGCAAAATTCCCGGTGAAGAACTGCACTATCCATAATCCTGAAGAGAGACATCCACTAATCAGAGAAGTGACTGATACTATGGAAACATTTACAGCAAATGGCCACTCCCATGAAGCTTTGCGTGTGAAGTAATCGAGTCAGTGTTCCTGCACTCTAAAATAGTGATGTCGAAAGTACTGGTACTTCAATACCTGTCAGTACTAAAATAAAAAAAGACATTATAATTCCAGTGTTTCTGCTGTAACGGTAGTACCGAGCACAGACCAAATGCTGTCTGACTGACACACGACTGCTCATTTACATCTACTCCTTTTACACTGAAATTTTGAATTAAACTTTTAAACAAAGAATTCTGGGAAAAATAATGACAATAATAATAATAAAAAAGAGGAAATCAGGATGTTGGGAAAAATAAAACAGTAGGACACTACTTTAAAACTCAAGCTATGCATACTTAATTTAGAAACACGAAGAAAACATGCTTTTCTTTTCATTTATTACATACTTTAAAATGTAGCTTTAAATAGGCAAAAGGAGTGTGTTCAATAGCACATAACCATTTAGCAAAAATGTTTTTGTGGTCTCGAAATTGGTATCGAGAACTGAAATTTCACTGGTATTGGCACAGACTACTGAAATGTTAGTATCGTGATAACACTACTCTCAAACAACTTATTTGAACTTGTATCTATTTGAATATTTTGCAAAAAGCTTCAAAATGTTTGTAATCACTGACTAGAATTAATCAAGAGTTTGTTTTACCATCATTTTTCTAATTCGATTTTAGCATTTGCAATGCTTCATGGGATTGTAGTTCATTCTCTAATAAAATGTTAATTACACAGTCTTGTACTTTTTTTTGCATTGATTTTCAAATAATTATTTTGCTTTAAATGATGATGCAAATTATCTCAGAGACCGGTTTGGTTCATGACTTCGAACTCTCCATTGAAGAGTCAAATTCTTTAATCTTTTAAAATGAGACTCCAAAACCAAGGCCACTGAAAAAGTGGGCGAACCCAGTTGCAGTCTATTGAACACCCTTCAAGGACCGCAGTTTGTCAGCATCACCTGCAAATGTGCATTTTACCAAAGCAGAGGTTATTCTCATCTATAATGTAATCTTCAATGTGCTAAAAATGAAGTCGCATAACAAATCACACCTCACTGTATTTTATATATTGCGCCGCCTCTGCTTTTCCCCAATTCTCTTTTTTTTTTATTTATGTTAACTGTGCACAAGTCAATTCAGGTGTGTCTAAGTTGGCATGAGGACAGTGATAAGGCCCCTGAATAAGAAGATAAACTGCCTTCATGTAAGAGTCATAACCTTTGTGTTAAACGCTCCTTTTAGAGTTGTACATAACTGAAATAAGCATTATCAACCATCATTTCCAAAGCTTGATTTAAACAAAATTGCATACTTTTTATTTAAAGGAATATTCCAGGTTCAATACAAGTTGAGCTAAATCAACAGCATTTGTTCATTTTTGACTTTATAAAAAAAAAATTAAGCAAAATTTTGGTTACAGTGAGGCACTTACAATGGATGTGAATGGGCCCAATAAACATTAAAATACACACTGCTTCAAAAGTGTAGCCACAAGACGTAAACATGACTTTAGTGTGAAAATTGTTACGAACCATATCAGTGTTGAATTTAATCCAATAATGCAAATTTGTTGCCATGCAACGCGGTAAACGCTTTAAGCTATTTTCTTACCCTAAAATCATGTTAACACAAAAATGTTACGTGTTGGGACTATACATTTGAAATAGTTTTAAAAATAGAAAATAGTCATTTTAATGTGTATGGAGCAGCCCAATTAACTTCCATTGTAAGTGCCTCACTGTAACCATGATTAAATAAAATGGATATTTTTGTGGCAAATGCTGTTAATTGAGCTTAACTTGCATTGAACCTGGAAAATTGCTTCAGTTTACAAACCTGAATTCCCAGTGTTTGAATACTCTTGTGTGGTTTTGCTAATAATAACTGTATTTTTTTTTACAATTTCCAAAGACAATGTGAGTGGTGTTTGCCCATGCAAAAGTTGCTGCTACAATATTCAGATCCACTTGGTGGATGCCAGGGCATTGCTCGAGTTGCTTTTTTTTGCCAGACTGTTGTAAATACAGCAGCACATCTCTTAACAAGGAAATATTCATGTTACAGTTTGCAACAAGATATGCACCATAGTTTAATGCTTATGGTTTGTTCCAATATCTAATCCAAAGTATGAGCAATTGTGATGTGATGCTTGCTTTAGTAAGCGTGTGTGTATGTACTGAGACTGAGGCAGTAATGGCTGCTGGTTGAGACTGGGGTCTCTCCCCATCAAACTAACACAGTCAATGGGGCGGTGGTGCCCCCTCATGGCTAATACCTGTACAGCTTCACCTTGCCATAGTTGGGCCTTTTATAACATGGAAAGAGATGTTTGTACCCCTAAATCCTACAAATATGTGAATTAAGAAGAAAGGTATATAAACCTTCAGTGTGTGCACTTTGTGACCTGGTTTCTAGGGACTGCTTCATTAATGATGCTCGATGACTTCAAACTCTGAGATATCAGGTGGCTTATCTAGATACGGTGATGTGGAGTGCACTGCTGATGGTGAGCTGAGAGCATGTGTGTGAGTGAGACTGCACTGTGACATCAGCACACTCAAGAGCAGAGAATCGGAATGCTGGGGGGTGGCATCTACTTGCACTAATGTGTCAAGCACGTGGAGACAGTTACCATGGCAACCTCACAGATGCAGCTGAGTGTGTGTGTCATTTTTTTTTTTATTTCTGTCCCCCCCCTCTCTCTCTCTCTGGCTTACATGCTCACTGCTTTTCCTCAGGCTGGCATTTCGGCAACAGATGAATGGGTAAATGTGTGTGTGTGGGTATCTGAGGGAAAGTGTGTGTGCGAGTTAAGGAAAACGTTGACCAAATCCAGTGCGAGATGCATGGGGTCAAAGGGAGTCTCCATTCTGAACCCTGACAAGAGGATTTCTCTTCACCCTGTTATGATTAGCTTTATTAAAGCATCACATAAACAGCATTTCACACATCAGATCTTATTCATATAGTTTATTAATGTCCTCTGTTTTTGAGGCTTGTGTGATAGAACATGGCTGCCATTGTGTCTCTATTGATCTTCTACATAACCAACTGAAGAATTTATTTGAGACGGGAAACTTATTCTCAGGGTTTTGTCAAGTTTATTAGAAATGGGCGACCGATATATCGGCTTTTAATTATCATGTGGGCCGATACATTTTCAAGTCCGGCCGATTTGTATTTTTTAGGGCACTGATAATCACCTGCTTACATGTGACGTGACTGAGACGTGTAAATGACCAGCCACGGTTCGTTTTGATGTTACGTGCCATCGTGTTACTACAATCATCGGCAACATTGTCATTTAAATGGCTGTGCTTCACCTGTGTTTCACTTTCACAAAGTGTTCACCTGTTTCATTCTCCTTCTCTCCTCAACATTTCCCTGTGTCTCTCTATGGTCTTGTCTAATGATAAAAAGGCAAATCTCAATATCATCTTGTGGAGCACTCATAAATCTTCCTCTGAAGTAGGGCTGGGACGATTTATCGACATCATCGATTGCAGAAATACTTCGATTTGCATAACTTGCGTCGGTGTGTCACAATGGAATGCATGGATTCCCTGAAGAACAAACTGCAGCTAAAAAACTCGCCCATGGTGATCTAAAGCATGGGAGTATTTTAGCCAGAGAGCCAACAATGTGGTGCTGTGTAAGATATGCAAATTGGAAATGACATGTCACAGCCGTAAAACTGCCATGAACGAACACTTAAAGCGAAAGCATCCCGGAGCACTCGTTAAGTCCTGTTTACTTTTTGTCCCACCCAAACATGATATATATTACAACACGTGTTTCTGTTAGTAGTAGTCTAAATGTTTCCTCATCACCCCATGTTAAATGTAATTTCTGCACCGCTGCTAATGTAACTTTACACCATGCGTCATCAAATTTTGTTATTTGGCCATTTTATATTTCCTGTTTACTTTAACGGCCATGTATGAGTGAGAAAATGCCGTAAACTGTGTGTCTTTTACAGTCTGTAAATTGTTTCAATTATATTCCTTGCCCCACTGAGATTTAATTCAGATTGCAATAGTTTTAGTTATTCCTGTTAGAAAAAGTTAACTGTTGCTCGAATTGCACTAATGTTACTGTAAGACATGGGGGAGGAGGAGAGGTGGAATGTGGAGGGAGGGAGGGAAAGAAGGAGGTGGAGAGAGATTGTGTGTATGTGGTAAATTGTCTGTGTGTATTACTGAGAGTTGATTAAGAATGCTCAAGTTTTAGTTATTCCTGTTAGAAAAACATTTAAGTGTTGCTCAAATTGCAGTAATTTTACTGTAAATTTATTTTATGTTGGACTGCTAAACTCGAGGTTGCACAATGTTTTGATATTCCTCCTGAAAGTGACACAAACTTTACATTTGTTTCATTTATATTGTTGGTGGATTGCTAAATGTAGATTGCACTTTCCTTTTACTCAAATTTAATAAGTTCTTACTTACAATCACTGCAAAATAAAATTAAAGTAATCTGCATTTAGCAATCCAACAAGAAAATAAATGAAACGAATGTAAAGTTTGTGTCACTTTCAGGAGGAATATCAAAACATTGTGCATCTTCAAGTTTAGCAGTCCAACATATATAATCTCTAAAATTAAATTAATGTTGGACTGTAAAATGGAGATTACCAGTTAAAATGGCTATTTTTGTTGCAGAATAATGCTCTACAGTGCCCACTTTGTTTCTTGAACATTTGTTTGTTTAAGAGAAGATAATTTATTACAATATTGAAATATTAATGAGACAAGTTTTATATATTTATTTTGTGTTAATGAATTGTTATATTAATAAAGAAATAATAATAAAAAATCTTTAGAAAAATCTGAAAGTTAGTCGTTAGATTAATCGACTAATCGAAAAAATAATCGTTAGATTAATCGCTAAGAAAATTATTGTTAGGTGCAGCCCTACTCTGAAGCACGTATTCTAACAGTCTCTCCTTAGCAGTTCCCTGTAACTTGTAACTTTTTGAATGATAAAATATCAGTAAAAGTTTATTTTATATATCATCTGCAATTATGCAGATATCTCATTTAAACATGTAATTCACAAACCTCATGAGAATCCTGCATTTACTTCCCGTCGAGCGCTCATCTAATATCTTCCTCTAAAGCGTGTATTTCATTAGTCAAATTCAAAACTTCAGGATCAAAAGTTCCTCTGATTCTCAAATCATGACGTCAGTCTGTGGCAATCCAAGCAAGTGATCAAGCCTGTTTAAACTGTCAGGAGATTGCTGCTCACACTTAATACACATGAGTGTGTGTGTGCAACTTAAAAAGTAAATGTCTTCTTCACTATTTATTCACTGTATGTACAATTGGTTTGATTCTGTATTTTTTGAGTAAATGCATTTGTTAACATGGATATGCCATCCATGGTTGCTGGACTACTGTGTGTACTGTTATTTCTTTCTTCCTAATGTATTAACAATTTCTTCATGGGCAAAAAAATGACTAATTTGATAACTAAATAGAAATCTGAAGAAACTGCTATCTACCATTTAAAATACAATATAATTTTTGTAGATTCTTTTTTACAAAGTTAAAATTGAGTGTTAAATTGAGTAAATATAGTGCTAACTAAGAGTTTATAATTTGTATTATGTTTGTTATTTACTATAGTATATCGGCCACCCTGCTCTCTGAATATCGGCATCAGCCATAAAAAAACCCCAAATTGGTCGACCAATATTTATTGGCCTTTGGAGATTTTACAGTGGGCAGTTATGCATTGAAAAGGGTGTTCAGTAAACCAGAGTGACTGTTTTAGGAGGTGACAGGCTGGTTAGCACTGCAGTGCCTGCCGCACTATTACAATTAAATCTCTCAGCATAGTGTCTTTGTTAATGTTATTTATTTGTTATCTTAGCATGGTGTTTTTAGTAGGGATGCACCAATTTATCAATTTATAATTGAAATTGTATAATTTATATATTCACCTTGTTGACTGCCATCAGCCTATCGGCAAATACGATGTCATTCACCGATGGCAGTGGCCGATGTTTATCTGTTTATATGCATTGGTTATTTCCAGTCGACTTGGAAAACAGTTGCCTACCAAGCTGCAGATTCTGAGAATGTCCAACACTCAACTATGGGACAGTCATATTTTTATTTAATTTATTTTTCCCAAATAATTTTTGTCGTAAATTATGTACTGAATAATAATTTTTATAATGAAGTTTCATAGTTTAAAATTAAAGTGTGGATCTGGGATGAGGCTAATACAGGAACATCTACACAGAAAAGACAGCAAGAATTAAAAAATGATGATGGCATGATGAACAAGTCTGTTTTAATGTGACCTTATAAAGAAAGAAAAAATTTCAAATATATTCTCTTTAAAATCAACCCATGGGACATGAAAGGGTCTGAATTTGAAGAAAAAGCCTTTTAATGATTTTTTTCTCCTTACAAACATTTTCCATGTTAACAATCCTGCCTTCCATACTTACAACTAGTGTCAGTACTGTAAAAGCACAAAAGCATGTAAATGCTGTCTCCACCAGTGTAAGAAGCTTTTTGAATATTCTTTCTATATGTATTTTCTATATTTATTTGATGACCATGTTGGCTAATAACAAGGCTGTTGTTGTTGTAGTATTTGTGGGAATCCATTGCTATTTTTATAAAAAAAAATTATAAGGAAGCATGTGCAGAAAGTGGTTCAGGACAGAGGGTGCGTCTGGAAACCTCGTGAGCTGCCTTCCTACATGACATTTTTGGGCACCAGAGGGGCTTTCGAACATTCAAATCTCACAGCCAGAGAGAAAGAGAAATGTGAAGAGACAACAAAATAAGCAGAGGAACAGCCTGAAGGATCTGTCTGTGAATGAGTGTTTGAGTCTGATTACATGGTGCTCTGGGCTTCTCCTCTTGACTTCTGTGTGTGTTTTCAGGAGAGCTCAGTATGACCTCTGACTCCCTGACATTTAGAAATCACCAGGTCAGACGGACTCATGTGAGGCTGCTGTGAATGGCTTCAGATAAACTCTCTGCTCAACCCTGAGTCAGATGACTGCTCTTATGATAGCTGTGTGTGTGTGTGTGTGTGTGTGTGTGAGTGTGTGAGGCCACAGTAAGGGAACAATTTTTTCTTGCATTTTCCGTTCTGCATGTGTCGTCCTCCCATCAGATTAATATTCATAGGGTCCATATTGTACACTTTTATTTGCATATGTTTCTTCCCTGAAGTCCTCTCATTATATCAAGGTTCAATCAAGGTGCTCCAAAAACGACCTCATTTAGTTTTTCATGTTTATTTTCCACCCTCTCTCTGACTTGTAGGATTACAGGATGCTGTACCTGTAGACTTGTATATATTATGATTGGCAAACCTTGTCCTAATGGCGACAGGCAGCCACATACCGGTCTCCGGTGTCGCTGGCATCTTAAATTGCTATGTTTCTCACTTGAGAATGAATTGCTGTTACATAAAGCAGGGCTCGACTTTAAGCATTGTCATGTGTTTGTCCTTCGGACAAGTAAATCGGTCATTCACTTGTCTTAATAAAAAAGTTACTTGTCCAGAGACATAAACAAAAATAAAAGGATGTAAGAAAAGGAAAAAAAGGGGAAAAGAATCCATCGTCATCATTTACACCTAAGAACCATTAAGAGAACAGTGCAGAAATATGGTAAATCAAGTCTATATGAATTTCTCTCTTCTAAGGAACACAATTAGATTGTTGGGAGAATGTTACTCACAGTCACTTCACTGGCACGGCATCCTTCTTTTTTTTTTCTACAATAAAATAAAAGTGAATTGAGACTGAAACTAACATTCTCACTAACGTTTTCTTTTGAGTTCCACGGAAGATAGAAAGTAGAACAACATAAAGGTGAGTAATGATGACATAATATTTGGTAACACTTTACAACAGTTCAATTCATTAACATTAGATAATGCATTAGCTCATCAATAAAGTTAATGTTAGTTATTTAAAAAAATACAATTATACTTTTGCTAATTATACAAATATACAGTTTATAGCGCATGCTGTATACAGCTTTTTCTTTTAATGTATGAAAATGTATCAATATGCTGTATGTTGGAATTAACCGTAACCAAGATTAATAAATTATATCAAATAGGGCAGCAATTAATGATTATTTTGATAATTGACTAATCTAACAATTATTAGAACATTTATTCGACAATTATTGCAAAGATTTATCATTAGCTCTTAACCGATTACTCAGCTTGGTACCGACTTAAAAGGTTGCATTAAACATGCTTACTAAAGATAGAGAGGAAAATACATTATTAAAAATACCTCAAATGACATTCACTGAATTAAAGGGAAAAATACTTTTATATTAAGTTTAATTCAGTAAAGAAATTCACTGCAAAAAGAATCCTATTGTTATCAAGTGTTTTTGTGTTTTCCATTTAAAAATTGTTTAAAAATCCTTAAAACAAGATACATTTACTTGAGAAGCAACATATAAGATATTTAGACTTGCTCTAAGAGAATGTATCTTAAAAATAAAAGTGTATTTTTCCTCTTGGTTATAAATCTGCCAGTGCAGTAAAGACCAAATATATTCATATTCAAGATCTATTCTCTAAAAGCATGAATTAATCTTTTAATAAAGGATTTTTAGATATTTTCAAATATTTGTATTATTAATATTATATTCAACATTCTCAGATAATTTTTTCTTCTGCAGTTTGGCTGATAAAGAAAATGTACATTGTTTTAAAGGAGTTTTAGATATTTATATTGGAAAATAAGCCAAAACAAAATCAATTCAAAAACATATTTTGTTGCAGTGTATAAGGGGATGAAGACTTCCTCTCACCTTTCTGTTCACTTCAATCCATCTTTAACTCATTAAAAAATAATCTCCCTCTTATTAATAAAGCTGCATATTGCCAATTTTCTTCATGATAAGAAATGCACAGTAACACATTTGTTATGAATCAATAAGTCACGAGCCATCACGTTATATTCTAGCTGCATTAAGCGTGCACGCTCGAGGGACGAGCATCCCCATCCTTAGATCGGGACATTTGTGCAACTCATAGAAGAGGCGCTGACTGAACAGAGAAATGCCAGTTTCAGAGTTTGTAGTTATTTACATGATCTGCTTCTGTATTATTTGAACTTTAATAAAGCTATAACACATTAAATATAACTGCATTAAAGATGTAACGCCTGGTGTTTTACTTAAATATTGTATAATTCCCTCATACTTTATGATCTACATCACCTGAAGTTGTGAGAGTTTAGAGTGCATCTGGACTGTGATCTGTGTAATTCTTCCTCTCCTCAGTCAGGCGTGAGCTGCAGTGCTGCTCTCATCATTACTGTTTAATGTGATCTCATGTTACGTTACATGAGATCAAATGAATATTCGACAACGAATATTTTTATGTTGTCGATAACGTTGACTTATCGTTTCAGCCCTAATTTAAAAGTGGGGTTTTATTGTTAGTTCATGTTAACTGATGTAGTAAACTGTTACCACATTTTCATTTTTGGTTAAATCATCTTTTTGAGAGTAAAAGTCAGTTCTCACCAGTTGCATTAAAATGACTGTTTAATATTGACAAAGTGCATTGAAAATATTAACAGATAAAATCCTGAGAACCTTGCTGCTAAATCAGTTGTTTTATATTCAAAACAGATATACATATTAAAGAGAGATTTGATTTTGTGTAATTTATTGATGTTATAGTATTAATATTATTCTAAAGTATTTTGTTATATACTTATTCAAACTGACTGATTCACATGGCAGAGGAAATACCTCAGATACGTATATTAGATGCTCTAAAAAGATGAGTGATGTAATGGGTTCATACGTCTGTTTTAAGCATTTCTCTTCACACTACAGATGGTATTATGACACAAAGCGTTTTGCAATTTCTGCCTTTCTTGCTGTATTATGGAGCGCCACGTTGTGATTAGACAGAATTAGATCTCTGTCCAACATTGCGCACTTGCGACGAAGAGAGCTTTGTTGATTATAAACGGGAGCAATCGTTTTTTTTGCTTAACTTAGAAACATGGTACAAGTTCCCCACTGCTCGCATTCACAAGCTGCTGTATGCTGCAACATGAGTGAAGGCGAGAGGGAGAGCGGGCGACGCGATAAAGGAAGTTCCCTGCATTTTGAATGTGAAATATGTGGGAATTATAAAAGTTGTGCTTAATGCCCGCAATCCCGCATTATTGAACTAACATTCCTTATTGAAATTTTAATCCGGCTACTTGTCTGGTCAGGCAAGTAAAATTCTCTGTATCTTCCCTGTGCAAAATTCCACTCGTCCCAGACAAGCGTTAATGTCGAGCCCTGCATAAAGTAATTTATGCAAACAATAAGTTACTTTACTTGTGATAAAAGTTGTTTCCTGTTGAATGCACAGTGGTGTAATGGGATTATTGAGAACTAGGGATGTGTGGAACGACTAATTTCAATAACGTTTAAATGTAAATTTTCGACTCATCTAGTCAACTAGTCTAAAAAGAAAGAACCCCCCAGGAAACAGTCAAAAACATTGTGTTTTTGGGACCCATTTTTAAATCAATTCCATCAGCCAAATCTAACAATAAATTCTGCTGTAAAGGGACATTTCATGAAATTTCATGACATGCATTTGCCTTTGATCTAATATGACAGTTGTTCGGTGAAGAAAGTTAACCAATAACAGTTACAAAGTAAAAAAGAATATAGCTAGTATAGAAAAAAATAGGCCTCTGATAAATGTCCAATAAACCTAATGTATTGTTCTAAACATGACATGCTCACAGAATAGAAGATGGTTAAACCAGTTTAACAGTTACAGTTTTATACAGTATTTCCTCCATAGAGAATTACTAGGCGGCCACCTCCTTCAAATTTCGTGCAGCCTCCGGCTGTTGGGTGGGTGTCTTCATGGAAAACACTAACAAGTGTTGCACTCAGTGGATTGTCATTTGTAACTGCAAATCTCAGCAATAATAATAAAACTAATTATGTTGTCGAATAATCGCTTCATGTCATTTAACATAACTTGAGATCATATAAATCTATAAAGATGACACACGTTAGACGAGAGGAGCGCTGCAGCTCGAGTGTCTGATAGAAACACAGATCACAGCTCGGTGATATATCTCCATTTCATCCTTAATTAAAGTTCATATAATATGGGAGCGTGCCATGTAAATAAACACAAACTCCAAAACTGTCATTATCTGTGCGGTCAGAGCCGCTACAAACAGTCGCGGAAGAGACCCAATCTGAGCGGGAGTCGAGACCAGGATAGATTTATAGTTCTGCCGGCTGATACGTACACTGTCTGCAGCTCGAAACATGTTGCATCATTGATGAGATCATCATGATAAGATCAATCTTGTGTGAAAAATAACTCTAAATAGACGACAACAACAATAAAATGTGTGCGCGTATATAAGTGTGTGTGTGCGTGTGTATGTATAGGTTTTGGATAGAAAAAAATTGACAAATGCTTATCAATAATACTCTTATGGCTAAAATGACTTTGTCAACTAAAACCAAAAAAAAAATAGAAATAGGATAAGTTTGACTAAATATAATAAAAACTAAAAAGGAAATTTGACACAGGATTAGGACTATGGCTAGTTTAAAAAACAGCTGACAAAATTAACACTAGTATTCAGTTACCAGGTCATTAGTAGTGTATTAATGCAAAGCCAACGTTTACGTGTTTTGAACGTCACTTTTTGATCAGTATGGTACCACCGCCGCCTCATTTTGAGCCAGGAAAAACCCTGAGTTAGCACTTCTTGAGTTGCAGGGTAAACATTATTTGCACACCTAGCCTAAACCGCAATTATATGATTATGTAATAATCACAACAGGCCTAGTGTCACTATTCATTCCTGAAGAAGCACAAATAACCTTTGTGTGTATGGTGACTAGATTCACAACTTTGCCCTGCCAACTGCACAGCATTTATGCGTCCTGCAGTATTAAGTACAGTAATTGTTTTATCACCCCCTTGTGGTCTCCCAAAGCTATTACATAGGATCACATTTAACAGAAGGCCAACTGACAGTGAAAGTACACAAATTAGGCTTCTAATTTAAACGTTGGCTAATAATAATATATTGATGCCTCAAATGTAACGTGGCAATCAATAATTTATATATCTGTATTTTAAGGCATTCTTATTGATAACCAATTAACTGTGAATATTGGTATATAATATTAATCAAACTGATTATTGGTCTCCTGATTTTTTTTTTTTTTTTTTTTAATATTTTTATTTGTATATACACACACACACACACACACACACACACACTTTGGTATTACGTTAGCATGTTAGCATGTTTTTAAGCCTTTTGGTTTTAAACCACGTTTATAGCATAATTACATGTGTATTATCTAGAATTGTGCTAGTGAATAGTCCTCGTAAACCATATATACCTGAGCACACACTCGCACCCTGCTGTCCTCAGAGTCTCTTCATTAATTAATGCCTCTGCTTTGAGATCACTTTCCCCGGAGTGCAATTCCGTAGCATTCTCTTGGGTAACACAAACATAACTGTGGTCACAGACACACACTCAGCTTTACACTCCTGGGTAATAAACGCCTTCCTCTTTGGCCAAACACACTTGAATCTGTTATTAGATACACGCATGACAACACACACACACTAATACGCAGCGTATCGTTTCCTCTTAGTAGACCTGGGTCATCCAAACTGTGTGTGTGTGTGTGTGTCTGGCAGTTAAAACAGGAGTCTGAATCAGCGTCCTCCTCCTGGGGTTCCTCCGTCAGGTCACGGCCCAAAAATAGCAGCGGGCGCTGTTTAAAGTGCAAAACCGCCGACTTTGGGGCTGCAGCCAGTCTGCGAGTGTTAGATTTCTATGGGAATTCTTGGCCATGCTCCAGTCGGGCTCTGCAAGAGTGTGTGTTTCTCATTCCACTCCCACTTTTTTTCTTCCCCCTCACTGATCTGACTGGCAGACAAGCTTGCAAATTTTCGCTGAACACATGGACTCCACGTGACAACGGTTTACTGTGTAAATATTCCCACATACACACACACACTCCTCCGCTGGGAGGCTTTATGACTGACTGCCAGATTGATTTCAACATTACATCCCATATGGGCTCACTGCTCATTTTGCTTGGGCTTGTTTTCAGACAGCTAATGCTCAGTAATGGGCAAAACCCTTCATAATCAAAGGCACATGATAGTGCAAAAATACCCATGTTTTTTTTCTTCATATACATTGCTGGAATGTGTTCTAATCTAATACTAGCTTATTTCTTTGTTTTCCCATTTTCCAGCACAGTTCACAGGTCGTTGCTTGCCATTATTTATGACTCCATACCATTTATTCAACTTGATTTATTTTGTGAAGAAATGCAAGTGGTGTTTGCATGTGTAAAACTCGCTCAACAATGCTATGTTTTAGGTTTGCCGTTGCTAAGGTTAGAGATTGACTGATATTGGTTTTAAATGACCAATACACTACTGATTATTTTAGTGTTTATGTATCTGATAACGGATATGCATAACCAGTTTCTTTACTCTTGTTTTATTTCTGCTTTTAGTCACAATAAAAACTTTTTCCACTAACCTCTGCTTTACAAAACTACTCATAATATTGTGCCCTAAGAATTATTGTGTCTACAAAGAATAATTTTAACTTGTTATAGTTACAATATACACTTACGCAAAGCTCCTCACTTAATATTTATGATTTAAAATATTTTGTGTCTAACTTTATTCTGTAAACTTGATGTTAAAGAACCGATAAAGTGGAAAAGGTGCTAAGGTGTTCTGAGTAGGCATCATTGTTTATTGTAGTCTATTACATCACAAAAGAGGTTGAATGATTTTGAGTGTTTTCTTGTTTTTACTGACAAGCTTTCTAAACACCAAATATGTGTTTTAGCTTAGAAAAGAGCCTTGAACACCAAGAGACTCAATTATCAGTTAAAGCTACACTATGTAACATTTTGCCCTCTAGCGGTTAAAAAATCAAACTGCACGTGTCTTGCGGAAGAACATTGTTTTGGTTGTGGTTCGGCTCTGCTTCTCTTTGTGGATGAATGTGGTTCGCGGCACCGGTGTACACATGAATACAGGACATCTTATCAGAGGGAATGGACAAATAAATAACAAAAGAATGATGTCTTATGCTGCTGTTTTGACTTCTATTATACACTATGACTGCTAGTGTGATAAAGTCAAGCATTGTAAAGTTTTTATAACTGAAGGATATTCTGGCCAAATAGACCACAATAGTAACTCATTTATAGATTGTCATTGTTACCAACACATCATTTCAACACTCATGTCCTTGGCAAGCCTTGGATGAAAGGATTTGTTTAGAAGTTGTTGCCATTATAAAAATACACACATGGGCTAAAGTTCTTCACCGATTACAGTATAAGCATTGTATTTCACTACACACACACACATTCATCTTTTAGCCATATTTCTTGGCCATGTTGTTTTTTTTTTTTCTATATCTATGTCTATATCTCTTAAATTTTAAAATGATATTTATAAGTTTACCATTTATATCTAACTTTTACCAGCCATGAAACTGTATTTTGCACTATGGTTTAAAGTTGGCATGAAATGGAAGTTGTGACCGAATTTACTTCCGTATTGCAACACATTTTCTAGTGAAAAGGTTTATCGAACAAGAAAAAAATGTAGGACGGGGACTTGTGTTTACACCGCTTTCTGGTGTGTCTGGTTAGGAAGTCAAGAAATGGGTCTCCCTGTCATGTAGAGATCAGCAAAATAACAATAGGAGTACCACGTGAACATAAACAATTGTAACAGACTGAATGAGGATGCGATTCATAACGTAATTTTGCTCTGTGTATTCATGTGATTGTGTATTTATACCCTTGTGGCTTGCCATGGAAAGCGTTTCGGAGCTCATGTGACAAAATGAGTTTCGTTCAATAAGCACTGTTCCGTCTGTAATTGCTCTGTTTTCTACATTTTTATTGTCCATTATTTTAATTTTAGTGTATGAATATCACAGTGTCGCGTCGCGACTGGTGTGGACAGACAGATTGCTTGTTGCTGGAATCTTATTGCGTTGCGTCTGGTTAGGACAAGGTGTTATCCATCGGTTGTTGGTTGGATTGTGAGAAGTGGGCATTGCATACTGGAATGGAGGCAGATCTAAATGTGAGTTTGCAGTCAACACAGACACAAACACACACCCCTTCCACTGTGCAGCTCGAGCTAGAGCCGTGATCTGTGAATTTGAGCAGCGAACACATTGATGATCAAACTGACAACATAAATGCACAAGCACATCACGGTCTCCGCTTACGATGAGGCTGTAGCCATTGAAAAACGAGTGAATAAAAAAAAAAAAAATTAAATATTTTGAATCACAATACAGTAAATCTATATATAAAAACGTTTACTCCGCTGTACATACCAAGATACCTGCATTAAAAAATAATAAACCCCAGAGGCATCCGAAGCATTCGCCGTTATTCCTCATTTAAAATGTAAATTCAAGCCAGTTAGCCCGTAACAAAAGAAGTTTGGGTTAAGGAACAGGAGTTTTTGAGGGAAATGGACAAAAATGCACCTTTTCATCTCTGCATTAGCTGCTTTGACTGCAAGTTTTTTTTGATTCTCTTGAAGTGTTTAAACTGACTACCACTTGCATACGTCAGCAGAGCATAAGAGCAAGTTATGATTTTTGATTAAAATTGCAAGGTCAATTTTTTTTTTTTATAAAATAGCCAATATGCATGGATGAATCATTCAGTAGAAGACCATTAACATGCATTAATAAAATAAAGTAAATGGAGTGCAGGAGAATCTAAACGGAGAAAATACTGTTACAGGTTTGTGAGCAATAACAACAGTAGTAACACACTTTCATTCCTTTATTCTCCTGTACAGGATCTGTCGGGCTCCATTGACGATCTCCCCACGGGCACTGAAGGTGCTTTAAGCCCAGGTGTGAGCACTTCAGGCGTGTCTAGCAGTCAGGGTGAGCAGAGCAACCCAGCGCAGTCACCTTTCTCTCCCCACACCTCCCCTCACCTACCGGGCATCCGCGGCCCTTCACCCTCACCCGTTGGCTCACCTGCTAGTGGCGCTGCCTCACGCACAGGACCCCTCTCACCTGGAGCCATGCCAGGTGGGAAGCTGATTTACAGAATTTCTATATCATTGCTTGCTGTAGAGAGAGAATTCTGGAAATGCAGAAAGCTAATTTTTTTTTGCATTTTGAAGAAAAGGATTATAGGTTTATAGTTTCTTATTTGTTAATATTTCTTTTTACACTATTTCTAGGAAACCAGATGCCCCCCAGACCCTCTAGTGTCCAGTCAGATGGCATGTTACATTCCTCCTTGGGTCAGGATAGAGGTGAGTTTTGTTACTCTTGAAAGAGCAACTGTGATGTTTTTGTCATGACTTGACTGGACCCTTCCAAACCCACCCCTCATGGTTATCTTGCCTTTCAGAGCACTGTTATTCTGAAATGGACAGATAAATTACTCTACAAATAATTTGACAACGCATTGCAAGTGTACAGTCATATCGTACATATCAATTGTGTTTATTGATTTAACTTAGAATGCAGAGTGTACTTGCGTTGGGTTAAGAAAAGTTTCGAAACTCAGCAAAATAATGAAGCATCTGCATATCATGAACTGGAGTAGAAGTTTGAACATGTGTTCAAATATGTAGATGTTTGAGCATGTTTTGAAATGATAAATGATAAATATTTAGTAGAATTGAAGTCTGGATTTATGTTAAATGTTAAAATATATTTGATCGCTTGGTCCAAAGTTCTGGTTTGTTCCACCCCCTTTCCTGCCCCGCCTCTTTTCACATTACTTAGCCATGAACTGGGGTACATTTGTGTCATCATTGTGAAATTTAGCTGCAGCTCTTTAGCACTGTAGTTAAGCAACACATTAGGGCTGGAAAGAGGGGGAGTGTATTTGATGCCGGTATTGGCCACAATGAGCTGTGAATGATCAGTTATGTGTATTGGCCCAGTAATTACATATTTGTGCATCCTATTGAAATGGCGATATGATGTAGTGTGATTTATCAAACTGCAAGGGCTGCTATTAAATAAAATAAACTAATAAATAGTCTGCACGCACCGCTCCCGGTATGCACGCAGCACTGTTCTCTGTACAGTTTTAACACATACTTGAAGCACTCTTTAGGCTAATAAGCTGAGCTCATTATATTTACAGCACTCTAGATTCACTAATTGTACATTGGTGTAATACCAAATATCGTTGCTGTCTGATGAAAATATGTATCTCCACTTCTGGCAATTTTGACTTTTTACCATAGATAAATGCACCGAATGACCGCTTCCTACTGTTTGAATTGTGCATCAAAATGAAAAGATGTTTAATCAGGCTTTAACAAGTATCTCCAGTGGCCTTGAGAAGTGTCCATCAAAAATGCATATGTCCCACCCATATTTTTTGATATTCAGCAGTCCGTCTGAATTTTATTGAAGAGATTGCCTACATCGTGCTGGCTCTGTGATTTCCCTGACAACCAAAACCATTCATGCACGCACAATGGCAGATTGCTTTAAAAAGTAGACTATACCAGCCACATACGGGTACCAGATTTCCATCTTCGCAAAACCGCAAGTGATTCTGACATGGAAAACACATCTGGAAACCAAACTGTCATAAAACTGATTTCAACCTAAAATAGTATGTGAAAGCTCCGATTATATCCAAAAATAAATTGTCTAGCAATTGATAACATGCCAACTGATTTCTGGGAACACAAAAGTTAGACTCGAGACATTGGAACCAATAAGAAAACGGTGTATGTCCACATTTGCTGAAAACATCCACGTAAGTCCAAATAAAATATTGAACAGTTCACTGACAGATGTGTAATGATAGAATTCTATATGTGGTGCTGAAGGTGACTAATTATGTTATTTTCTCTACAGTAAAAGGCCATTGTCAACTCAACCACATACAGAAATGTCTTCCTTCAGGCGTTCTGCCAAATTAAAGGTTTATGGGTTAAATCTGGACCGCATATGCATGACGCATACAGATTAAGAAAATATTACAGAAATATGGTACTGTTTTTTTTCATTGTGAAGGTTATGTGAATCTAATCTGGTTTTAAAAAATAAACGCAATTAGATTTGGGTTCAGACCCTAGTAGTTTTCACACCAACCAAATGAACCAAACTTAGATCCCAAATGAACTCTGGTCCTCACTAATAGCTATTGTGTGAAAAGTCCTAAAGGTGTCTGAAGAGTAATTTTATCCTCTCTCTTCAGTATATATGAGAAACCCTCAGATGCCATATGGCTCTCCTCAACCGGGATCCAATTTATCTCCACGGCAGTCATCTGGAGGCCAAATGCATGGAGGGGTGGGTCTCTTCCCACAGAACAACTCCATGGGCAACTATGGACTGCAGGGTGGCCAGTATGGACCACAAGGTGAGTTTAATTTAACACCCGTGACCTGAGAGCCAGTTTACACCGGGCATACTTTTTGCCGTGATTAAGACTGGCTACTCCGTTCTACTATTCTAGTCTGTTCTGCGGGTATGTTTTGGAGAACCATTTCCATGGTTCTCACATGCATCTCTTTTGCACAGTTTACACGAGGCCACCAGGTTATGGAGGCATGCCTAACACTAATTATCCGGGTGGTCCTGGAATTGGCGGCTCCATGAATCCTATGGCAGGGCAGGGTGGAGGGGGGCCATACGGAGGGATGCCTCCTGGGCGCATGGGTCCGGGGCAGATGGGTACAAGGCCGTATGGTCCTGGTATGGCCCCCAACATGGGTCCCAACATGAGCTGCATGCCGGCATCAGGGATGTGTCCTCCACCTGGAATGAACAGGAAGCCCCAGGATCCTGCTGTGGCAGGCATGCACCATGGCCCATCCAACTCAATACACAGGTAGAGAGCAGTACATGATTCATTTAAAGTAGCCTGATTGTGAAGTGCTAGTGTTGGGCAAAATCTTACCTTGTTGAACTGCAAAGGGTAGCCTTTTGTAAAGCCTAAAAAAAAAAGGGAAAAAAAATCAAACCTGTTTTGGCATCCTGCAGTCTCAAACCATAATTCAATGTGGATAATTTAGTATAATACACTACAGTTGTATTAAACACTGAACATTATAATGTATATTGTTTTTCTGTTGCAATGCCAAAAATAGCCTCATAAAATATATCTTTACAATTCAATTTTTTTTATGATCCTTAAATAGACAAATTTTCTTCTTGCTAAATGCGTTTGTATTTATTTTGATAAGGTGATATGTAAGCTAGTAACTTAGCCAGTAACTTGCTATCATGAAATGGTACAAGTTCGTCTCTTGCTCTGCTTAGTAATATAAGGTTTGATTGTGCGGAGTTAATGCTGCCTTGCTTCTTTTTTCCATTCGTTCCCTCCTAGGCCTCCTGGTTATCCCAACATGGGTCAAGGCATGATGGGAGCTGGGTCTCCGTATGCCCCGCCCATGAACAGCATTCAAGGAATGATGAACCAAGCAGGACCATACCCAATGCCTGGCAATATGGCCAACAACTCCGCAGGTAAGCCGTGAGCTGCAAGCTTGCTTTCTACTTCATGTCTTCTTTTTTTTTTAAAGTAGATCAAGTGCACCTGTACATCAGTTGGTCCTTCATTTAGAATAGAGATTTTAATAATAGCCCATAGAAGAAAGCGACAAATTCATACAAAACATAAATATAAACCATGTTAAATATTGTTATTTTTCTACAAGGCATGGCTCCCAGCCCAGAGTTTGGCATGGATAAACTCAACCAATCCCAGAAGTTGAATAACAAAGTTGATGGGACTCCTAAGACCGAATCAAAGAAGGTAAAGAGCTATTAGTATTTAAACGCATCTGGGCTGTGTTGTTGTAGACTGTCATGGCTATGATTAGCTGAAAGATGTGAATGGCGCTGAGCTCTGTGAACAGCGGTTGACTGTATCGTCATCCGTGTGGACGGCTGTGAAAGCCAGGGAACATACAGGCGAGCTCACAACGCACATTGAGAGTTTTTTTAAATTGCTCCCTGCAGTCCTGCCTTCATACATCATTAATGAAAATGCTTTTCCACTAAAATGCGCATTGCACATGTGCACCGCTTTCATTTTTTTTCAATCATTTCTGCTTATGAATGATTGTGTATGCTTTTTTTCCCCCACGACTACACAGCAGGAATCTAATCTTTGCATCACTGTATCTTATGTTTTTCAATTTTTATTATGCTCTGGCAGAAATCGAGTTCCTCTACCACCACTAATGAGAAGATCACTCGTTTGTATGAACTGGGTCCAGAACCAGAGAGGAAGATGTGGGTGGACCGTTACCTGGCGTTTGCAGAGGAGAAAGCCTTGGGGATGAGCAATCTCCCCGCAGTGGGTCGCAAGCCCCTCGACCTCTTCCGCCTCTACATGTCTGTCAAAGAGATTGGCGGCCTCACTCAGGTATAGAGAAGAGCACATTTTGATATGAGCGATGCTTCAAGTTACTTGATTCATTACGGGTCCAAGCAACGAAGGCCATGCCAATCAAAACTTATATCACTGATTTCATTGTCAGCTATAAAATACATTTCCAAACTATTTTTTTCCGATTTGCACACATCTAATATTGATATGACATTATTTTGAAGATATAAGTGAATTAATTGTTTCAGTGGTTTGTAATTTGATTAATATACCAATATCTATGTAACACAAAGTTCAAAAACAGGACAAATGCACGCAAAATGCATTTAATACAAATGCAATCACAATTTTGTACGTTTCAAACTGCAATAGCTCTGCAGCCATTTGATCAACAAAGTTTATATTAAATTTGTAAATTTGTATCTTGGGTGGGTCAAGTGCTATTATATCCTTGAAATAACAATTAATCAAATCAAGAAAAATGTCCACCAGCAGCCAATGACATTTCAGCAGCTAATAACTTGAGTTGTGAATGTCCAATTGTTATGAAATTTGGTGTCCACTTAAAGGTGGGGCTGTATACCAGGCTCTGTGAGAATCTGCCACAAGGTGGCGCTATAGTACAGTATTTCGCATTTTTGTTTATATCTTCAGAATCGTAAGGGGTTCGGAAAAAAAAAAATATCCTCTGACTCCTTTAGTGTCCCCAAATTAAAACGTCATGTGGATTTTGGAATTTTCCTACAACTGTTTTTTTTTATTTTATTTTTTTAATATATATATATAAACTTGTCTGATTCAAACACAATTTATACTACACAAGGTATAATACAATTATTGATCCTCCTGACAAAACAAAATTATATTTTTTTATGAATTTTTATTTGTTCAGTTGTTCATAAGATATAAGCTTATACTCTTTTGGGTGTGGCCCACTTTGACTATGTTTAGCATGTTAGTTCACATGCTAAATTTCATACATTTCAAATAATGGGGAGGGGGGTGCTATAATTTAAGAAAATACTTAATGTTCAACTGATCAAAGCAGTTGAAATTTCAAAGGATGCTGTGAACCATGATAAATTTGATTTAGATTTTTTTGTCAAATTTGATTAAATTTGGCCATTTTCTCCATTTGTGCTTGGACCCGATAATGTTTGTTAAAATCATTTCCCCAAAAACACTTTTTTTTTTTATGTAACCAAGGCAGTTTTTTCAGAGGTGGAAAAAGTGGATACATTGTGATGAAATATTATAACACTTTTTTCTTTTGGAATAATGTGCACTAAAAAACAGAATAATTTATTACGAGTAATTTTTTGTTTAATGTTGTTTCTTTAAAACTTACTGAAATACACTGAAGGTCTCTTTTGTAATTGTTATTGTCTTCTGTCGGTCTGCTGTTATCAGGTGAACAAGAATAAGAAGTGGAGGGAATTAGCCACTAATCTGAATGTGGGCACATCTAGCAGTGCAGCCAGCTCTCTGAAGAAACAGTACATCCAGTGTCTGTACGCCTTTGAGTGCAAGATCGAGCGAGGAGAAGACCCGCCGCCTGACTTCTTCAACAGTGATCCAAAAAAGAACCAGGCCAAGGTCCAGCCTCCATCACCAGGTCAGTGCAGACAAGCATAAGGGAACCTGTAACAAATGTTGCCTTTGTAAAGGGCAGGGGTCGGGAACCTGTGGATCTTTGTTAAAAATCAAGTGGCTCGCCGGGTGTCTCACCATTCATCACCAACACATGATTGTTTAAAACTTTCTAGAGATAATTTTCCTGCAAAAGTGTAGGTGTGATCGCAAAGCTTCAAGTCAATGACACAATCAAGATTTTATTTCTCCCAAATTTGTCGTACAGCCTACTCCTGGTGAACAATGTTTGAAATGAACACCCGCCAAATGCAGATTTTTCATGCAGAGTATTTTGCTGATGTACCAGCCACTGTGGAGGGCGACTTGTAAGACTACTCTGAGAAATATATTACAAGAAATTAGACAGAAAGAGTCGCATGTGATGAAATGTGATTTATATTAAAGCCAACGATGCACGCCTGATTTGATTTATGTGCATAGTGAGCTCTGCTATTCGTGAGTGCAATGAAAGCGCTTCTCCAAGACACTTGATCTTGGCTGTTAAGAGCATTTTCTATGAGCGATTTTATGAATGTTTGTTATTTTTTTTGTGCGTCCAGGGTGTGAAATAGCACCCGCCACACTCCAAATGCGATGAGGCTCAATCCAGTTGTGAGCTCCCCGCCTAAATGTATTTCATGCACAAGTGACCTATAAGACATCTCGGAGTGACGCATGACAAAAATGCTGTTAGACACAGACACGCTCGATTTTTAAGAGCATACAAATGAAACGGCGTCAATGCTTGTGTCTGATTTGCTGTTTTTCAGAGGCATGCATCTAGACACTGTCTCGTGGAGCAAATGTGTGTAAAGATTTATCACTAATTTTTCTCGGTTTCATTCGACTGAAAACAGTTTGCAAGAATAATGTAGTCTATGAGAAATGCTGCAAATGATCTCCGATCATCTCGTGAGGTGCTGTGAGTTTAGTTTGCTTTATTTCCACAGAGAAGTTCTTTTATCTTACACATTGTGAACGCAACTCTGTAGGTTCAGTAATATATAGGCTACAGGTATCTTTATATTAAAGAAACAAAGACGAAAGTGATTAAATCATAAAGTAATACAAGACACGTTCACCTTGAACCTAAAATTGAGTTCTGTTTTATTTTATTTAAGCAGCATAAACTGTATTACCAAAACACAATTTAAGCATATTCAATAAGAACACACATTTGGCAGCATTTTTTGGGAACACGAGGGAATTAATTAGGCTTTTTTATTATGATGATTATTATAATTATCTTTACATTTATAATTGTCTTTAGTTCTTAATTTGTTGGCTAGTAGTAATTTTTCACCTGGTGTCACTGACGGATGCTTGCATGATAACAAATGATGCCCCTGAACAAACACGGACACACTGGCAGCCAAACGTTTGGAATAATGTACAGATTTTGCTCTTATGTAATGAAATTGGTACTTTTATTCACCAAAGTGGCATTCAACTGATCACAAAGTATAATCAGGACATTAATAACATGAAAAATTACTAAGTATTCAAAACTAATTCAAAGAGTTCTTATAAAAATTCCTCCACGTGGAAAAATTACAGCTTTGTAGATCCTTGATATTATAGCTGTCAGTTTGTCCAGATACTCTGGTGACATTACTGTAGCACATGCCATAGATGTGACTGTCTTGTCGGGCACTTCTCACACACCTTACAGTCTAGCGGATCCCACAAAAGCTCAATGGGGATAAGATCCATAACACTCTTTTCCAATTATATGGCTTTTTCTTTGCAATTCTTCCCATAAGTCCTGCACCCCTGAGTCTTCTCTTTACTGTTGTACATGAAACTGGTGTTGAGCGGGTAGAATTCAATGAAGCTGTCAGCTGAGGACATGTGAGGCGTCTATTTCCCAAACTAGAGACTCTGATGTACTTATCCTCTTGTTTAGTTGTACAACTGGACTTCCACATCTTTTTCTGTCCTTGTTAGAGCCAGTTGTCCTTTCTCTTTGAAGACTGTAGTGTACATTTTTACATGCATTTTTGACCTAATATTGATCTTAAGACATGCCAGTCTATTGCATACTGTGGCAACTCAAAAAACAAACACAAAGACAATGTTAAGCTTCATTTAACAAGCCAAATAGCTTTCAACTGTGTTTGATATAATGGAAAGTGATTTTCTAATAACAAATGATCAATTTAGCATGATTACTCAAGGATAAGGTGTTGGAGAGATGACTGCTGGAAATGGGGTCTGTCTAGATATGATCAAAAATATATATTTTTTCAAATAGTGATGGTGCTGTTTTTTTACATCAGTAATGTCCTGATAATACTTTGTTCAGCTGAATTCCACTTTGGTGAATTGAAGTACCAGTTTATTTACGAAACATCAAAATCTGACCATTATTCCAAACTTATGCCCACCAGTGTATATTTTTCACAAATGGATCTACAAAATGCCCAGATAGTTTTCATTTTTTATATATATATTTTCAAGATATAATAGATTCAAATATATTTAGATGTTTTATTTTTCCTATTTCCCATTTTTTGGAGGCCATAAATTTGGAATAATCCATTGTGGATTTTTTTTTTGTGTTGTCAGGTTTTTAGAATGAGCTGATTTTTGATAGTTACCAGTGCATTTTGTGCATGTAAGTGCACTCAATATCAGTTTTAAAACAATGTTTAAAGACCAATCTATGTTTAGTTACTCTAACTGGTACAATGTCAGTTTCTAGCTAGCTTCCTTTTTGGATAACTGGTGTTGCTAGAAAATTAGAGAAATGTAAAGAGAGAGATCGATAGAAGAAAAGAGAAGTTTATCTTTTCACTTTTCCACTGTTCCATTGCACTCCATCCAGCTGTTTTTGAAACCAAGAGCATGTCCTACTGTATGCGTATGCCCCCTTGTGAAAGACTGCGAATGTGAGCCAGAGAGTTAAGTTCGGTTGAGTGCGAAAGAGACGGATTATGAGGCAAAGGAGGCAAGTTAAAGGGGATCCCCTGTGATGTAGAGCATGTCTAGTTGGCAGCAGGTTTGGTGCTTCAGGCTCCCTGTGTTTTTTTCCCGTTGCAGTCGGCTTTTTCCTGGCCTCAGGAATCACAGGGAAACCCCCCCTGGAGAGCTGATCCGAGCCAGAAATAGATGAATGGGGAAAAACTAAGGGGGTTGGGTTTTTTTTTTAAAGGGAAATCCTCGCCTAAAGGAGGAAGGCTGAGGTATTGTGTTTTTGAGTGAGTGAGAGTGAGTGAGAGAGCATGTGTGAAGTGTGAGATATGGATATGTCTGACCTGACAGTGACCCCAGTGTGTGAAGGAGTTAATGAATGGAGGCATGAGTCATCCGACAAGCATGCCAGTAGTAATCATCCACAAGCTAGCCGCTGGATGAGCCGCAACATGTGGCATGCATTCGTGCTGTTTATACACACACTTTTTGTCTTTCCATCTCTCTATTTACAGAAGTGTACATTGCCTCATTTCTACTGATGTACACTGTTAAGCACATGGCCGCTTAGCCATCATGTTATTACCATTGATAGACACGATTACTCAGAAATAAAAGCAATGATCGATTATGAAAAGCGTTAAATATGTGTCTTATCTTTTCCACTTCAAAACATTGCACACTGATCAAAGTCTAGTAACTACTATATGCAAATGTGCCACAATGGGGCCTTGTTTTTAATTTGTTACTATTACTTGTTTTTATCGTGTTTAAACTTTAGCACTTCAGTTGTTTGACAGGTGAGTAGGCGGGGGTTTGTGGCGGCTCAAATGCATTCAAACTGATTCACATTTACACTACATGCCCAATGTGGTCACATGTGTTTTCCACCACTTTTGACCATCTTTAATGTGGTTGAAATCTTCAAATATCAAAATGTTTTGGACCCTGTTTACACCTGTCGAGCATCGTCCCCTTTCAAACTGATCGTACAAAATGGAAATACTAGGTGTAAACATAGGCCTTTCAATCAGGGGTTTTGAGCTACATTGAACACACATCCTTAGTGTCCATGTACTTGACAGTTTTTATCTGAATATTCAATGAGTAAAATGACCAAAATGCTTGAAAACCTTGTTAAGCACATGAGCTCATTGTAATCATGTTGTTTGCTGCTGGTTGAGTGGTAGTAATGGGGAATAATCTCACGCTGAAATATGAGTTCCAAATCTATGGATGTTTCTCTCTGAGCATGTAATCTGGCAGAGCACCTCTTTCTGTGTTACCGATGGGGAAACTCTTCAAATGAGATTAAGCACCATGGAAAGCAGTTTGATTTCAGAGCGAGGAAGGTTGCCAAAGGAGCCGAACTCAGTGTTTTTCCTCGAATGCATGTTGGCGTGCTGTCTGTCCACACTTACAGTAAAAATGCTGTGGAAGCAACAATCACAGTCAAGCAGAACATAATTGATGTTTCAATTACAACCATGTGGAAAGGCATTTTGGACCAATTCAAGCAAAATGTTAGTTGCTTTATTGCATCATGCTTGGTTAGCTGCAATATTACTCTTAAAATATCTTTAACCTTGTTTCTGTGAGATTACGTTTAAGTTATCCGAGTGCCCAGTGCATTGACATTACAAGTCATTATTTTAGTCTAATTTTCTTTACTTTGGGTCAACATAAATCCTTGAATAATTTAATTCTTGGATTTGTGGTTGGAATTATATGGAGTTTGCATTTGAATACTTTGACATCGCCTGCAATTCCTCTTGGATTTGCTGACTGATGAACTTGTTCGTGTGCCTTTGTTTCAGCTGGATCGGGATCTTTACAGGGTCCTCAGACACCTCAGTCAACCAGCAGCTCCATGGCCGAGGGTGGAGACCTGAAGCCCCCTACACCTGCCTCAACACCGCATAGCCAGATGCCCCCCATGCCAGGTGCAAGGTATACAACTACAATCACTACTTTGAATTTCTACCTACAGTATCTTATTAGAATTTTGAATTATCATATTGTTTGTAAGCCATTCAGGATTGGTACATTACATTTAGAAAGAACGTTTTAAAGGAGCAATTTCATCTCATTAGAAGAGCTGGCCAACACTTTTTGTCTGCCGCAGGAGCAGTGTCAATTTGCAGGACCCGTTTGCTGATGGTGGGGATCCAGCCTTTGGCAGACGTAACTCGGTGACCCCTAATTCAGGTTATCAGCCTGGTATGAGTGGACCAGACATGATGGGCCGTATGGGGCCTTATGAGTCCAATAAGGACCCCTTTGGTGGTATGAGAAAAGGTGACTGAGATTAACTGATATAACTGAAGTTATCTGTTTGAATGTTACAGTGAGGGGGAAAAAGTATTTGATCCCCTGCTGATTTTGAATGTTTGCCCACTGACAAAGAAATGATCAGTCTATAATTAATGATTGGTTAATTTGAACAGTGAGAGAAAGTATAACAGCAAAAAAAAAGTCCTGAAAAATGTATGTCAAAAATGTTATAAGTTGAATTGCATTTTAATGAGGGAAATAAGTATTCAACCCCCTCTCAATCAGAGATTTCTGGCTCCCAGGTGTCTTTTATACAGGTAACGAGCTGAGATTAGGAGCACACTCTTAAAGGGACACCTGTTAACAGAAGCAATCAATCAATCAGATTCCAAACTCTCCACCATGGCCAAGACCAAAGAGCTGGAATGACAAGGCTGGAATGGGCTTGTCATTCCATCGCTAAGCAGCTTGGTGAGAAGGTGACAAAAGTTGTTGCGATTATTCGCAAATGGAAGAAACAAAAGAACTGTCAATCTCCCTCGGTCTGGGGCTCCATGCAAGATCTCACCACGTGGAGTTGCAATGATCATGAGAACAGTGAGGAATCAGCCCAGAACTACACGGGAGGATCTTGTCAATGATCTCAAGGCAGCTGGGACCATAGTCACCAAGAAAACATTTGGTAAAACACTATACTGTGAATGACTGAAATCCTGCAGCGCCTGCAAGGTCCCCCTGCTCAAGAAAGCACATGTATAGGCCCGTCTGAAGTTTGCCAATGAACATCTGAATGATTCAGAGGAGAACTGGGTGAAAGTGTTGTGGTCAGATGATACCAAAATCGAGCTGTTTGGCATCAACTCAACTCGCTGTGTTTGGAGGAATGGAATGCTGCCTATGACCCCAAGAAGACCATCACAACCGTCAAACATGGAGGTTGAAACATTATGCTTTGGGGGTGTTTTTCTGCTAAGGGGACAGGACAACTTCACCGCATCAATGGGACGATGGACGGGTCCATGTACCATCAAATCTTGGGTGAGAACCTCCTTCCCTCAGCCAGGGCATTTAAAATGGGTCGTGGATGTGTATTCCAGCATGACAATGACCCAAAACACACGGCCAAGGCAACAAAGGAGTGGCTCAAGAAGCAGCACATGAAGGTCCTGGAGAGGCCTAACCAGTCTCCAGACCTTTATCCCATAGAAAATCTGTGGAGAGAGCTGAAGGTTCGAGTTGCCAAACGTCAGCCTCAAATTCTTAATGACTTGGAGGAGATCTGCAAAGAGGAGTGGGACAAAATCCCTCCTGAGATGTGTGAAAACCTGGTGGCCAACTACAAGAAACGTCTGACCTCTGTGATTGCCAACAAGGGTTTTGCCACCAAGTACTAAGTCATGTTTTGCAGAGGGGTCGAATACTTATTTACCTCATTAAAATGCAGTTCAATTTATAACATTTTTGACAGCGTTTTTCTGGATTTTTTTGTTGTTATTCTGTCTCTTACTGTTCAAATTAACCTACCATTAACATTATAGACTGATCATTTGTTTGTCAGTGGGCAAACGTACAATATCAGCAGGGGATCAAATACTTTTTCCCTCACTGTAATATGTACTGTATGTCATAAGTTATATTCTTTTTATGTGTTGTTGGTTCTCACATATTATGCATGATCTGTTCTTAGCCTCGAATAATTTGTATGTCTAAACAATGCTGTATCATAGTGCTACGGAAAAATTGTACCAAATGTAACATTAAGTCTGTTTCTACTTTAAATGTTTCGTTCTTGAAATTTATTACAAAAATTACAAATATTAAGTACAATGTATGGTTCTTATCCTGATGACTGATTTGCAAGATGTCACTTAACAACATTTTTACCTAAAACTCTTTCTCTGACTTTGGTGTTCGTATAGAAGAGAGGAGAAATCTGAGTCAGTGTAATTCTCTGCTTGTTTTTTCAGCGGGTGAGCAGTTCATGAGTCCAGGTCAAGGCCCAAACAGTGGCGTGGGTGAACAATATAACCGAGGCCCTTCAGGACCTATGAGTAATATGCAGATGGGTCAAAGACAACAGTACCCGTATGGTCCAGGATATGACCGACGGTGGGAGCATTTATTCAAAGTATTGACATTATATTCAGTGTAGCAAGTAAATTTAATATAGCCAAAGTCAAAATTACACCAGACATCATATAAATGCTGTTTAAAAGTTGAATTTAAGTTCATCTTAGCTGCTTCTACAATTAAGACTCCACAAATCAGTCAGTTTTCAACTGTGTTGTTTTGTACTCCTGTTTTTCAGCTTGGAAATGTATCTAGATTTCTTTGAATGTTCCCTATTGAACTCTCAGCCCAAAAGCCAACCTAGGGGCAGGGTGTTGATCAATTGCTCTTATTTCCTCACAGACCAGATTCAAGTATAGGCCCAGATGGTAACATGGGTCCACAGCCTAACATGATGCCTTCTGGTGCAGATGCAGGGATGTACTCACCCAACAGACCCCCACAGCAGCAGAGGTTAAAATCAGAATTCACAATTCTATAAATACATATTCCGTTGTTTGCTATTGGCTATGGGACATGTTTCTGGGCACATGGAATTACTATTCAATACAAGTTGCTTTTGCTGTCTCTGATGCTGTCCTTTTGGTTTGTAGGCATGATTCTTACAGTAATCAATACCCTGGCCAAGGTGCTCCTCCTAGTGGACCATACCCAAACCAGCAGCCAGGAATGTATCCACAACAACAACAGGTCAGCGCAACACAACTTTTAAAAAATAATTTTAAGGTGTGTTTGCCTAATATTTAGATGTATAACAATGTAAATGCACCAGTAAGAAAATCAAATCTCTCTCAAATACAGAATTACACACAGAAGAGGCCAGTTGATGGTGTTTATGGTCCTGCTGCAAAGCGTCATGAAGGGGACATGTACCCCTACAGTGGTCAACAGCAGGGACCCCAGGCCCCAGGTGGACCTCAGTCCCAACCAGAAATGTACAACCAGTATAACACCTATCCTGGCTCTGACAGACGTGCACCTGGTCCACAGAGTCAGTTTCCATTCGGTTTTGGGCGAGATCGAGGGCCTAATGCGAGCGGCCCTAATTCCCAGTCCTCTATGCTACCACAGATGATGGGTAGCTCCATGAGTGGCTCCATGCCATCAGGCCCTGATGGACCCCAAGGTCCCATCTGGCCCGGCCGTAATGAGATAAACTACCCTAACTATCACAATCGCCAGGGGGGCCCTGGTGTCCCCTCTCAGGGCCCAAGCTACCACGGCATTAATCGCTCAGAAGACATGATGACTTCAGACCAGCGCATGAACCATGAGGGTCCTTGGCCTGGCCATGTTAACCAGCGGCAGCCCCCATACGGGCCTGGAGCATCTGGACCACCAATGTCCAGACCTCTTCAGCCCAACTATCAATCTTCCCAGAACCACATTCCACAAGTGTCCAGCCCTGCACCCATGCCACGGCCAATGGAGAACAGAACCTCACCCAGCAAGTCCCCTTATATGCACTCGGGGATGAAAATTCAGAAGGCTGGACCACCGGTTCCTGCCTCACATATTGCCCAGCCGCCAGTGCAGCCCCCTCTGATACGGAGAGACGTGGCATTCCCACCAGGTTCAATAGAGGCCTCTCAGCCCCTTCTGAAACCACGTCGCCGCGTTACCATGAAAGATATTGGTAAGGGGCTAATTGATTCTTACCCTGTGAATATATGTGTCTTGATTACATTTAAGGTGGTCTGAATACTGCAATTTGTTTTCTTTTAGGAACACCAGAGGCCTGGAGAGTCATGATGTCCCTAAAATCAGGCTTGTTAGCTGAGAGCACTTGGGCCTTGGACACCATTAATATTCTTCTATATGATGATAACAGCATTTCTACCTTCAGTCTGAACCAGGTGAGAAAACATCACATGACAAGGGATGGGTCATGATGGTTGATAAATCCAGTATTGAGATTTGATTTATTTTTTTAGTTGCTTCCTTTTCTTTTGCGCTTTGAAAGGAAGTGCTCATCATTTGATTCTCATTTGCACTGTTTGTTTTGAATGCAGCTTCCTGGCTTCCTTGAGCTCGTTGTTGAGTACTTCCGAAGGTGCCTCATTGAGATCTTTGGCATCTTGAAAGAGTATGAGGTTGGAGACCCTGGGCAACGTACCCTGATTGACCCAGATGCTATTGACCCTGAAATGTCAGATGAGGATGGGCCAGAGGCAGAGCAGATGGAAGATGATGAAGATGATGAAGAGGATGATGAAGATGATGCAGAGAACATTATTGTGCAAACATCACAGGTCCAGTTCAAGCAGGAGAAAGAGGAGAACACGGTGGTCCAAAAATCCAATGACAAGCTTGACCAAGAGAAGGAAGTAGAAGATTCTTCTTTTAAAGATCACCTCAGATCATCTACTCCTTTGCAAGACATGAGTGCTGCCCAGGAGAGGCCAAAGCAGGCTAGTAAATTCGACAAGCTACCCATCAAGATAATGAGGAAGAAAGACCCATTTGTTATAGGGCAGACTAGTAAATTGGGCCGGCGACAAGCCTTTGAAAGTGGTCTTATCCATTGGAGTGTGGGTGGTGGAGATACCACAGAGCACATACAAACCCATTTTGAGAGCAAGATGGAGCTGCTGAAGCTTCGGAAACGGGTGCCAGTGAATGTTGAGCCTCATAAAAAGGTACCTCAAGTAGTGAAACCTGTTATGGATGACACTGAGAAGGCGCAGACAAGTGAAGAACAGCAACTACCACAAGTACAACTACAGCCTTCCACAGAACATCCTGCAGAGGACAAAACCACTACAACTGCTTGCACGTCAATGAGCATAACGGCCACCTTTGATGACGTCCTGTCGGCTCGGCAAGGCTGTGTGACAGAGGAAGCAGTCCGAGGCAACCATGAGAGTGCCAAAGAGAACAAAAAGTTTATCTTCGGCATCGACCTTTTGCAACAGAGTCGTAATATCAAGATCTTGGAGGATGAGCCGCACAGCAAGGATGAGACCCCACTCTGTACACTCTCAGATTGGCAGGATGCCCTTTCTCGGCGGTGCATCTGCGTTTCCAACATTGTTCGCAGCCTTTCCTTTATTCCGGGTAATGATCTGGAGATGTCAAAGCATCCAGGTCTTTTGCTATTATTGGGCCGGCTTGTCCTACTGCACCACCGGCATCCTGAACGCAAGCAAGCCCCAGTCACCTACGAGAAAGAGGAAGAAGAGGACGAAGGTGTCAGCTGCGAGCGAGATGAGTGGTGGTGGGACTGCCTTGAGGTTCTGCGGGAGAACTGCTTGGTCACATTAGCAAATGTCTCAGGCCAGTTGGACCTTTCCATCTACCCTGAAAGTATTTGCCTGCCGCTGTTAGATGGCCTGCTTCACTGGGCCGTGTGCCCTTCGGCAGAAGCCATTGACCCCTTCCCTACATTGGGACTCAGTGGGACGCTCTCTCCCCAGAGACTGGTCCTTGAAACCCTCAGTAAGCTTAGCATCCATGATAACAACGTTGACCTCATTCTGGCTACGCCGCCTTTCAGCCGTTTGGAGAAGCTCTATGGCTCACTTGTGCGGATGGTCGGTGAGCGCAAAGTGCCCGTCTGTCGGGAAATGGCAGTGGTGTTGTTAGCTAACCTGGCGCAAGGAGACAACGTCGCAGCTCGAGCTATTGCTGTGCAGAAAGGCAGTGTTGGAAATCTTCTTGGCTTCCTGGAGGACAGTCTTGCAGCCACTCAGTTCCATCAGAGTCAGGGCTCGTTGCTGCACTTGCAAGGTGCACACTTTGAGCCCACTAGTGTGGACATGATGCGGCGGGCGGCACGTGCCCTGCACGCCCTTGCCAAAGTAGAAGAGAACCACTCTGAGTTCACGCTGTACGAGTCACGGCTACTGGACATATCGGTGTCCCCACTCATGAACTCATTGGTGTCCCATATAATCTGTGACGTACTGTTTCTGATTGGCCAGTCATGACGGATGTGGGGTTGATCATGTTTTTCCCCACTTGTTTTTTTTTTTTATGTGTGTGTGTGTGTGTCTGCGTGAGTGGAGAAAATTTAACAGCAAAACTGACTTTTTTTTTTTTTTATTTATGCAAAATCACCTCAGATTCCATTGTCTATTCTGTCTACCCTTGCTTTGCTCTTGAGGAAGGATATACCATTAAATCGTAATGGATTAAACACATACGGATAAGAATAAATCTAACATTAATGTGCCGACTGAGACCCTCGCCCCAAGAGTGCGCTGCTCTTGGAATTTTTTTTTGGTAAGTAAACATAAAATGACAAAAAACAAAACTGTAACCAAAGTTACTGTCACGTTTACAGTGAGTTTGGGGAAAAATCGTGCTTGTGTTCTCCTTCATGGTGAAGATGGCCATGGAGACCACCATAATCTGGTTCATGTTTGAAGGCTAAACGAACTTGCTGGTGTGTGTGTGGTATAATTTGCTGTAACTTGGATTATATATACTTAGCCCTAAAGGAACCAGGTCATTGGCTGTGAACAGACATGTAAATTGGAGGCCTGTGCAGTAGATTGTAGGACTTTTTTCTGTACTGTACACCTTAAAACTGTAAACATATTGTAACAACACTGTTTCACACTGAGATAATGCTGGCTTGGCAGCAAAAAACTGTAGTTTTTAAAAAATAAATTTAGTTCATGTTGAGAGAGGAAAAAATGGCTTTCCCCCCAAAGTAACGTGAACCTACAACACCCAAACCTCTTCTTTGTCCCTCGATTGTATGACTTGACCCTTAAAGAAATCACCTCTTAGGACTGGTCTTGAGCTCTAGATGCAGTCCAGGCTGCAGTGTATATAATGATGTTGTAAATTACACTTCTCTTATTCTTTCTCTCATCTTATGGCGCTCTTCACCATTTTTAATCTTTGATGAATTAAAGGTTTCACTCAACAGATCTCTCATTGCGCATTGCCATGTGTTTATTTACCACCTTTCCTTACATCCATAAGGATGCAATTTTTCCCCCTTGCAATCCCATAAACATAAAATTTTAGCTCTTTTTGTTAAAGCTGTAGAGGAATATATCAAACAATACAAGGCTATTACTCCAACTACTTTCATCATTCATTGGAAGAATGATCCAATAAACGAGTTTGGTTTTCCCATAATTTCCCAGCAGTTCCCTTAGTCGATTCCAGTGCAATGGATTCATATTTGTATTTCAGATGATGTAGCTAAAACTTGTTGTAAATTCGTTTTCCCCCTTTTTTGGCTTAATGAATATCATTTATTCCGTATGAAATCTTTATACTATATGTTCCACGTGTTAAGAATAAATGTACATTAAATCTTGGTAAAACGTTTGTGATGGATTTATTTCAACATAGATCAACATTTTATGACTTTGCAGTTGGGATACAATTTTGACTCCAATACAAGTTCAGTTCTATTGACTGCATTGGTGGCATAACATTGATTACCATAAAAACACATTTTTGCTCATTCCCTAGTTTTGTAAAAAAGCTAAATATGTGGTAATAGTAGGTACTTAAAATGGAGGTAAATAGGGCAATGCAATATAAAATTCACACTGTTTTTAAATTATAGCACAAATATTAAACATTATAAATGCTCAACTTAGAATACTGTGCACAGACTCTGTTGGCATGTTATTGACCATTATTTCTACCATGTCATGACCACGGAAAGCCCATAAACCCTGGAGCTTTTCATGAAATGCACATAGATATAAAAGAATTCATCCATGGAGAAAAATTCACCTACAGGATTTCCTTTGGCGTAGAATAAATAGAAGTTCATCCACCGAGAACTGTAGTGTCACAGCAAAATGACTTTACAGCTCAAATAATGCACTTTTATTTAGAAAGAAGCTGTATGTATCAAGTACAAGCTTCACAGTTTTGTTTAAAAACCCTCGAGTCAAAATAATTCTGTTATGACCAACAGTATGCCACAGATGCTGTCGATAGAACTTGACCTATAGACCTTATTCACACTAGCACCATCTTTGATTTTTTTTTATGGGAATGACAATGAGGCTGTGAGGGATACACTTGCCATTTCTTCAATGGCACGAACAGTATAAAGCTGTAAAAAGCTCCTAGATCACATCTGATTTTTCACATCTCATGTTGTCTGGAGTTCTTTGTATACTGAATGTTCTTGGAGAGATTTTTTTTATCAATATTTTGTCTGTGGAACGATCCAAAAACTGTTTAAACTGCACTCTAGCCAGCCTCGTCGTCATTCCCATTAAAAATGGCGCTAGTGTAAATAAGGTCTATATACTGAATCTGGAACATTCCTTAAAGATATATAATTGATAGCTTTTTGATTGGCATTATATGCATTCTGTGAAACAAATGACATCAGTTCTGTTGTGTTGGAGTATATTTATAATGGTGTACATGGAGGAGGAATCACCAGAGATCCGGCAATACCATATAAACCAGGGTATTAATGCATTGTATCTTTGTTTTTATTAAGATTTGTTTTCTCTGGAAAGAGGGGGCGTGACTAATTCAGCTGCTCAGTCTCGTGGAAGTTCCAGACCGGTTTAAATAATTTCCCCCTTTTTCACCCAATTTGGAATTCCCAATGTCCTCGTGGTCGCGTAGTTGCTCTTCTCAATCCGGGTGGTGGAGGACGAATCTGAGACTGTCAACCCACTTATCTTATCACGTGGCTTGAGCGCGTTTCCACTGAGACATGGCGCGTGTGGAGGCTTCACGCTCTTCACTCGCCACGCGTCACAATGAGAACGAACCACGTTATAGAGACCGTGTGGAGGTTACCCCATGTGGCTCTACCCTCCCTAGCAACCAGGCCAATTTGGTTGCTTAGGATACTTGGCTGGAGTCACTCAGCACACCCTGGATTTGAACTAGCGAACTTCAGGGGTGGTAGAACTTCAGGGGTGGTAGAACTTCAGGGGTGGTAGAACTTCAGGGGTGGTAGAACTTCAGGGGTGGAACAGAGTTCAGGCTCAACTTGTGCATTTTTGGCTATCATAAAATCAAAGTAATTAATGATATTAATGTAACTAATCTCTCAGACCATAGTTTCATGTCATCAACCCACTCGTTATACTTCAGTGGGAGAGGCACGGTCAAAAGACTGTCACAGTGACTCGTGATAGAGTATTGGCACTATGGAACCATTTTATTATTTGACAGTTTTTTTTAATTGAATATGCAAAACATCACATTATTCGCTTACAAGCAGGCACTAAAAATGGTTCAAGGAACAAAAACCGAAAACAAACTAAAATTATTAGCAAAACGTAACAGAAAACCAGAACAAAGTGATTTTCATTTGTTACAGAATGAGAGCATTATTTTTAAATTCTGGTAACCGGTTATAACAGGTTAATTTTGTTCCAATCATTTTTTCATGAAACTAAAGGCCAAATGGTTAATCACTGTAAACTTTTGGAATTGCATCACTTCATGTTGCCTGAAAAAATGAAAGATGTGCTTTGATCCTGAAGGAAATGGTTGCGTCACACATTTATTTGCCTAATTGCACATTGTGGATGTCGCATTCTCGGAATGAAGACTTTTTTTTAACAACTATGTATAACTACTACATATACTGTACATGCACGGCTAATTCAGATTCAATGAAAACACTATTATAGGTAAAGTACATTCAAGTTCAAGTCTTTTATGCATTCATACAGATATGAAGCTGTTGGGTTTTGACTGAGAAGCAGATCTGTAAATAAAATTATACTTAACTGTTAATCAACTCTGTTATGATTTCTATGCTGATAAATCTTGATAAATGAAAAAATATTACTTATTTTAGCTTATTTTGGTGAGGCAAATGGTTTATTTTTAGCTTGTTTTTCTGGATGAGATTGGTTGTTTCGCTTGCGAGATCTGGAGACACTGCAATAGATATTTCACCCACCCCTTAGTGCACAGTACTGTCACTTTTAAAAGAATGCTATTAAACGTTCTTTTATTTTGTTCTAGCCGGTAACCTTTTGGAAAGGAGGTTGCAGAACTTCTGAACCGGAACAAAAAATAAATAGTTTTTGCTCTGAACGAAGGGAAATCAAAAACATTTAGTTTTTAGTCCCTGCTAACAACAAACCATTGAAAGTGAAAACACTGGAGACTGGAAAATGAAAACGGGCATCTGTGAAGAATTATGAAAACTTGCAAATGCAAAATGTTGGACAGTAGAACTCTTTGAAGCAGAAGTTGTTCTATTGCATACTATATTTTCCAAGACACGTTTCGTTTTGTCAATACACGCCTACACTTGCTGGGTGGTAGAGCGGGTCAGCTGCTAATTGCAGGGTTGGCGGTTTGATTCCTGGCCCACATGTCTCCACATGCCGAAGTGTTCTTGGGCAAGACGCTGAACCCCAAGTTGCTCCCAATGGCAGGTTAGTGCCTTGCATGGCAGCTCTGCCGTCATTGGTGTATGAATGTGTGTGGGTGATTGGGACACAGTGTAAAGTGATTTAGTAACATCTAAGGTAAAAAGAAAAGCACTATATAAGTGCAGATCATTTACTTTGAATGGCCATCAGTGCAAAAAATCATGCAAAGTGTGGTTGCGGCATCTACAGTTTGGGCTGACAGGCCATGCAGACCAAGACCATGTATTTAGTGATGAACGCTGCCAAATTTGGTGTGACATGGCCTCACCATATTTCATGTTAATTTAAGCGAGTAGCATAGAATTATCTATCACAGATTATAAAATGTAATCCAATTATGATTTAGCAATCTCAAAAAAGTCCATGTTTTTAAATCCCTTGCATTTCCTGTAATTACTTTGGTGTAAAATTATAGATTCTTTTGTACTGAAATATCAACCTATAATAGCCTTGACATCAATGAACGGCGTGTTCTGACAGTAAATCACTGTTTGTGTCTTCTCTAAAGATTTTATCATAGTAAACTTCACACATACACAGATCAGTCATAACATTAAAACCACCTGCCTAATATTGTGTATGTCCCCCTCATACTGCCAAAACAGCGCCAAACATATTCACACCACAATTGTACAGAGTGGTTATCTGAGTTACTGTAGACTTTATCAGTTCAAACCAGTCTGGCCATTCTCCACTGACCTCTCTCATCAGCAAGACATTTCCATCCTCAGAACTGATGCTCACTGGATGTTTTTTATTTTTGGCACCATTCTGAGTAAATTCTAGAGACTGTCGTGTGGGAAAATCCCAGAAATACTCAAACCAGCCCATCTGGCACCAACAATCATGCCACGGTCCAAATCACTGAGATCAATATTTTTCCCCATTCTGATGGTTGATGAATATTAACTCACGCTCCTGACCCGTATCTGCATGATTGTATGCACTGCTGCCGCATAATTGGTTGATTAGATAATCACATGGATGATTGTTGGTGTCAGACGGTTTCCTCACAGAAGCAGTTTAAGCAGCACACTCAAGCATCAACTCCATAGACATCTATTCAAAGAGATCAAAATGTGAAAATATCCAAACTGGAATGATAAAACGAGTGTCAGTATAAATCTCTGTTACTTCATTTCAACCGAGCTTGCTCGAACGCCTTTAGACGTTCGTTCAGTTCAGGTTTCAGAGAGCTTTCTTTTATGAGCCATCCCGGCATGTATGCGATTCTAAACAAAACTGGATGATTGTGTGAAATGTGACAAGCGGTGATCAAGGCACAATCACGATCTCAAGCTCAATTACACTTCCTAATGAATGATGCATGCGAGTGAGGAGACTGAAAACAGAGTTACATTTTGGTCTGTACTCACTCAAAACTGAATGGATCGCCTCAGATGATACTGATTAACTCGCCAGAGTCTTATGGATTATGATTTTTGGAGCTTCAAAGTTTTGGTCACCATTAGTTTTGAAAATCTTCATTTGACTTCTGCTGAAGAAAGAAAGTCATACACGTCTGGGATGGCATGAGGCCGAGTAAAT
Organism: Moxostoma hubbsi; assembly: GCA_032164185.1. Lineage (NCBI taxonomy): Eukaryota > Metazoa > Chordata > Actinopteri > Cypriniformes > Catostomidae > Moxostoma > Moxostoma hubbsi. The sequence goes on from JAVLUX010000032.1 coordinate 32,483,822, forward strand.
GATGAGAGAATTTTCATTTTGGGGTGACCTGTCCCTTTAATAAAACTGATTTAAGACGTCAGAGCACTGTAAAGACGTAAACAGTCCCACAGCCCCATCTAGTGGTTATGAGCATGTGCAACTCTTTAAATCATGTTCCATGTAGAAAGTCTCACGAAAGGAAAAGTCATTAGCTATGGTTCATGAACTATATTTCTCTCTGCATTTATTTTTTTCTATAATGTTTCTGTAAACGACATCTTTCATTTTCTCATTGACATTCAGTATGTTCCTTCAATTGCCTAAATTGTTTGTTACAAAATACATATAGCCTACCAGAATAAATCTATTATTTCAGGAGCTGGGAAACGGATATAGTAAAGGACAGTTATTTGAAGCCATTGCACTCAAATGGAATCGAAACATGGGCTTCATCCCAGTTCACACATGATCTGTCCTATATAGAATGCTAAAGGTGCCCAGATGGTGTTTCCAATGAAGTGTGTATGGATGCATGCTATTTGTGCTCATTACTGGATGTGGAACAAGAACATGTTTCTGTCAGTTCAACACAACGGCAGTGGATTGTGTCTTGCTTTAAACCTCAAAGAAGGACACAATGTAATGTTGCTTATGGTGCTGTGATGTAACTGGATCATATTGGCTCTTCAGAGATTCAAAATAAAAGATGCGTTCATTTTCCATTTTGGATAAGTGATTATTAAGTTCAATTTCTGTATGATTTTAAAACTTTCTATCAGACAGAAATGTCTAAGTGCATGCTAAAATGTTGCATTGTGCCATCTCCGTCTAAATGTGTAAAACGCTGGGATATTCTGAACTAAACATTTCAGAGCAAACTGGCTGCTTCTCTCCATTGTCATGTGGCGTCTTATTATTAACATTCAAGAATCAACCATTTGTCTGTTCTTATAGAATAAGTGTGGTTGAATATGTTTGATACAATGTTAATTTTTCTATTTGCAACAATTTTTCTATTTGATGTGATTGGGTGATGAATCAAGCATGAATAACAACATATGAATGTTACATGAGAGTTCAACTTTCCAGCTTTTGAACTGGGCAACACTGACCAATCAAACGATGCCACGTCCTCATCATTATTTGATTTAACATTAAATGCATATGACTTTACCCCCACTAAATGCATATGACGGTCGAAAAAGACCAAGCTGGAAATCTAGATGCTTATTCTTCATAAACTACTTTTTTTATTTACATTTTTTTAATTCAGTGCTGGATATGTATATATATATATTTCATTCAGTTGTGAAGGGATTCACACACATTGAAAATGTGGTAATGGACTTTTAGGTGACTGTAAAAAAGCCTGTAACAGATATCTGGGCAATTTTCATATTTGGTGGTGAAATATGAAACATGTCAACAACTCTATCTGTCTATCTGTCTGTCTGTCTGTCTGTCTGTCTATCTGTCTGTCAAACACTAGCATATGTTTGTGTTTAATGCACATCAGAAAAGTTCATGTGACTGAATGGCATTGAACTGAGCCTGCATCATCCCTACGTCACTGTTTTCGTCATGCTCAACCGCATCATTTTGTGATGCACTTTGAGCTTTCAAAAGATTAGGACATGTCACGAGCATCTACGGATTTTTGAGAGCGCGGTGGTATGGATATGAATACATGGGGGCAGGTTTATTTTTGTTGTGCATATAATGTGAATGCTGCCATCAAAAGAGCGCAATGATCGCCGAGCAGATCTGACGGTTTGTGGTTTGTGTTAGTGCGGCTCGTTTATCAACACAGATGTAGCGAAACGCGTTCATGACGTCACCGCTGCCCCCCGCGTTACGTCACACTCGTATAAACTCGTCGCGTTTCTTCGCGCTCTGATTGGACTGTGTTCTCTCTGTCGGCGCGCGTGGTGTGTTTTTGCATGTAATGACCGTTTTGTATGTAACACCGTTAACGGACATCTATCCGCTCAGCAGCTGATATCTGATGACACTGAGAGCCGAGCGGTTTGTTTCCAGCGTCGCAAATGATGAATACTCGAGAATATCAGCAAATAGATCCTCAGGCACTCGCGACGCCAACACCGACTCCTCCAGCGCGAGCTCTGGCCGAGCACAAGCCCGCACGAGCGCGGAGGAAATGGGAGGTGTTTCCCGGGAAGAACCGCTTCTACTGCGATGGACGCATCATCGTGGCGCGTCAGTGCGGCGTGCTGCCACTCACACTGGGGCTCATACTGGTCACCAGTGGTCTGTTTTTCATTTTCGAGTAAGTGAGCTGTTTTTCTTTGGGCAGGGTGGTGCTTTAACCTCACTGGTGTAAGAGAATATATATAAAAAGAGTTGCAGTCTGAAAGAAAGCAGCAACGCGTGCAGCATAATAAAGACCTATGAAAAACATAATCACAATATAATTGGGGACAATGGGACATATGGTCACAAGGGTTACAGCTCAGTAGGTTTTAACATCGTTTAAATGGTTTAACTATGTCTGCAGATTCTGTCCTACACATTCCAGTAAAAATCATAAATAAGTTTAGCTGTTAGGTAAACAAGTGAACACAATAAAACCACACTGGCATTCATTAAGGCAAAAGTCATCCGTTGAAAGGTAGAATGTAATGTTAAACTTTATTTCACAGGACAAGGGTATTTTTCATAATTGTGAGGTCTACTGCAAGTTGTCACATATGTTTTAGTTGTAATCACTTTGATTCATTAGTCAATGATTTAACACTTAAATGCATAGGAATTTCACCAAGCACCAAACATACAGATTTTTGTTCTTACTCAGGTGACATTTCACCCCACACTTCCTGTAACACTTTCCATAGATGTGACTGTCTTGTCGGACACTTCTCACACACCTTACAGTCTAGCTGATCCCACAAAAGCTCAATGGGGTTAAGATCCATAACACTCTTTTCCATATGGCTTTTTCTTTGCAATTCGTCCCATAAGTCCTGCACCCCTGAGTCTTCTCTTTACTGTTGTACATGAAACTGGTGTTGAGCGGGTAGAATTCAATGAAGCTGTCAGCTGAGGACATGTGAGGCGTCTATTTCTCAAACTAGAGACTCTGATGTACTTATCCTCTTGTTTAGTTGTACATCTGACCTTCCACATCTTTTTCTGTCCTTGTTAGAGTCAGTTGTCCTTTCTCTTTGAAGACTTTAGTGTACATCTTTGTATGAAATCTTCAGTTTATTGGCCCTTTCAAGCAATGTATAGTAGGGCTTCAACTTACGATTATTTTTATAATCGACTAATCTAATGATTATTAGAATGATTATTGCAACGATTAATCATTAGCACTTACGGCGTATTTGGCATGCGCCGACTAACAATAAAGAGGACAAATTAATCTTTTAAAAATACCTCTAAATGACAATCACTGAATTAAAGGGGAAAACTACTTGGGTTTTTATTGTTTAAATAATGAAAAATTTCACTGCAAAAAATTATTTTGTTATCAAGTGTTTTTCTCTTGTTTTCCATTTAAATATATATATTTTTTTTAAAATAAATTTGCAAAGATTTCAAACAAACTTCTTTCACGTCATCATTATGGGATATTGTTTGTAGAATTTTGAGGAAAATAATGAATGTAATCCATTTCAGAATAAGGCTGTGACATAGTAAAATGTGGAAAAAGTGAAACGCAGTGAATACTTTCCGGATGCACTGTAAGTGTATTTTTGACTTTGTTATAAATCTGCCAGTGCAGTAAAGACAAAATATTCTTATATTCAAGAGCTATTCTCTAAAAGCAAATCTAAATACCTTATATGCTGCTTCTCCTGTGAATGCATCTTAAGGATTTTTGATATTTTAAATTATTAAAATTAATTAGATATTATATAAAAAATTCTCAGATAACAATTTTTTCTTCTGCAGTATAGCTGTATAAATGTACATAAGGATTTTTTGATATTTATATAAGAAAACAAAACAAAAAAGACAAATACAAAAATCTATATTTTTTTAATATATGTTGTATAATGGGCTAAGACTACACCCTCTTACCTTTTTGTTCACTTTATTTCGATCCATCTTTTAAGTAATCAATGTAAACAAAATCTAGCTGCAGCAAGCGTGCGCAAGTGATGGATCCACGCGGGACAGTGTATCAGCCAGGAGAGGTTTGAAACTCTCGCGCTGTTTTTCCACGCAGCTCATATAAGTGGCTCTGACAGCACAGACAAATGCCAGTTTCGGAGATTGTGCTTATTTATACAGCCCGCTTCCTTGCATTAAATACAGACTATAACAGCGCAGTGTTTCCTTTTTAGATGCTCTGACAGGCACATTTTGCTCAAGCGGAATACATGGTACGGTGCTGCTTTATTTCACGACGACACTGCTTCTGTATTTACTTTAGCATTTTTGTATTATCTGTGATCTACATCACCTTAATCTGTTTGGAAAGTATGGAGTGTGTCTGGACTGTGAGCTGTTCCTTCGTCCTCAAGTGCTGCTCTCCCACGTCATCATGAGCGTTTCAAAATATCTCCTGTTAAATGAGATCAAACGATTATTCGACAATGAACATTTTTGTCGACTAATCGTTTCAGCCCCATTGTATAGACTTCATTCCTCAAAACAATGACTGACTGATGAGTTTCTAGAGAAAGCGGTTTCTTTTTTGCCATTTTTGACCTAATATTGACCTTAAGACATGCCAGTCTATTGCATACTGTGGCAACTCAAAAAACAAACACAAAGACAATGTTAAGATTCATTTCACAAACCAAATAGCTTTCAGCTGTGCTTGATATAATGGAAAGTGATTTTCTAATAACAAATGATCAATTTAGCATGATTACTCAAGGATAAGGTGTTGGAGAGATGACTGTTGGAAATGGTCTAGATTTAATAAAAAATATTTTTTTCAAATAGTGATGGTGCTGTTTTTTTACATCAGTAATATCCTGACTATAATGTGGGATCAGTTGAGTTCCACTTTGGTGAATTGAAGTACCAATTTCCTTTCAAAAATAAAAATCTGTACATTATTCCAAACTTATGTATATTTTTCACAAATGGATCTACAAAATGCCCAGATAGTTTGCATTTAAAAACATATTTTCTAGACAATTAGAAAATGATAGAATAAAATGTATTTAGATGTTTTATTTTTCATATATCAAAGAGATAATGCAACAAATCGGGACAAATCTAGAACAGGAGTCACTATTTTTCACACTCATGACAGCAAATGGCTGTCAAACACACACTGAGCTACTCATAACACCTGAGCTACACATAAGCTACACATGAGTATTTTATTAGGCACTTGTTGAGTCTAAATAGATGAAACTTACATAATGTCAGTAGAACATTGAAATGGCAGCAGTCATATACTGTTCATGTGTTGTACTTGCTATAGTTTACTTCCATGTTGTTTCTTCATAAAATAGCATTGTCAAATGTAAGTCACTGACATTTATTTACATTAATTTGTTGAACACATGCTAAAACCAGTACTGTCTCTTTTACAAAAAACGACATTTCTGTGAACAGCGCCTTTAAATGAGTGCATGTTAACTCGAAAGACTCGAATGGCTTTACCTCATCTGTGCGATACATGATTGGAATTAAGTTTTTTTTTTTTTTTTTTGTAGTTGTTTTGATCAACAATTGACGAAAGAAAGAGTAATAAAAGAGACAGTATTCAATGACAAATGGGTTGGGTGGATCTTGTCTTTGGACACACATTACACGGAGCAACTTTACTAGTAAATAAAGTATCTTGCTGCTGAACAATTCACAAGTAAATTACACAAGTAGATTCATTGTAGTAGAGGGTTGCGCATTGAGTGAAAGATCGAGATCACTTAAATGATCACGATTAACTGGGAAAAACTATCATATTTACCATCCCTGTTTAACAAATTACAATTGCTGCCAACTTGGAAATGTATAATCACGATTTACAAAAAATTTGCATTTCTTACTCCTTGTCATTAGAATGGCTACGAAATGAAACATTATTATTATTATTGGATGGAAATGTTGAGACTGGACCTCTTGGTAATTTAATACCCCTGGTGAATAATATGTATGTGTTCATCTTAATACTGATAATTCACCATTGTTGCACAGAAAAACAATGTGATATACTATTTATTTTTATGAATATTGGCATAGTACTACTTATTTTCTTGTTATTTAGATATCCTTTGATGGTAAACATAGATTTAAAATAATTATAAAAAAATATTATTTAAGGGAGTGCTGAAGCAAGCCACAACAAAGTACCCTTTATTGCAGCTAATTTTTCAAAATTGTGCAGATAATTTACTATACTTGAATCATTAAAATAGCTTAAGTTATTCAAAATAATAACTCAGGAAAACATGTTCGTGGATCAGTGATTGTCTCAACTTTTTCAACCCTCATGAGTTTGCGTCTCTTAGAGTTCTAAACTTTAGACAACAAGTACAGTCGGACCACTGATTTAAAAAAAAAAAAACACTGGGTTTGTAGCATGGTGATTCAGACTTAATAGTTCAGGATGTGAATTAATTTTCAATAATTCAACAATCTGAGTCAGTTTATACTGCGGTTACCACATCGGGAAAACACTGAATCTAGTCATAAAGATGGCATTAGCAATAAACGGAGAATGTTGTGGAATGTAACATTTTTAGATGAAAATGAATGTTTGAATGTACAATTAATCAAATTAAAATTGTTATATGTCCTAGTGCTATAATTAAACAAAAAAAAGTATCTGATTTAATTGAATAAATAAGTAATGTGCAAGTGATGCATGCTTCAAAATGAAAGTGTAGAGCCGGCAGCTCATACAGCGAAAACGCCTCATCAAGATCATCACGTGTGTGAGATGACAGAGAGCCCTCTGAAGTGTGCAGCACATACAGACTACATTTCAAGACAGAAGTGTACATACACCTTAGCCAAATACATTTCAATTCAGTTTTTCACAATTCCTGACATTTAATCATATACAGTGAGGAAAATAAGTATTTGAACACCCTGCTATTTTGCAAGTTCTCCCACTTGGAAATCATGGAGGGGTCTGAAATTGTCATCGTAGGTGCATGTCCACTGTGAGAGACATAATCTAAAAAAAAAAAATCCAGAAATCACAATGTATGATTTTTTAACTATTTATTTGTATGATACAGCTGCAAATAAGTATTTGAACACCTGTCTATCAGCTAGAATTCTGACCCTCAAAGACCTGTTAGTCTGCCTTTAAATTGTCCACCTCCACTCCATTTATTATCCTAAATTAGATGCACCTGTTTGAGGTCATTAGCTGCATAAAGACACCTGTCCACCCCATACAATCAGTAAGAATCCAACTACTAACATGGCCAAGACCAAAGAGCTGTCCAAAGACACTAGAGACAAAACTGTACACCTCCACAAGTCTGGAAAGGGCTACGGGGAAATTGCCAAGCAGCTTGGTGAAAAAAGGTCCACTGTTGGAGCAATCATTAGAAAATGGAAGAAGCTAAACATGACTGTCAATCTCCCTCGGACTGGGGCTCCATGCAAGATCTCACCTCGTGGGGTCTCAATGATCCTAAGAAAGGTGAGAAATCAGCCCAGAACTACACGGGAGGAGCTGGTCAATGACCTGAAAAGAGCTGGGACCACCGTTTCCAAGGTTACTGTTGGTAATACACTAAGACGTCATGGTTTGAAATCATGCATGGCACGGAAGGTTCCCCTGCTTAAACCAGCACATGTCAAGGCCCGTCTTAAGTTTGCCAATGACCATTTGGATGATCCAGAGGAGTCATGGGAGAAAGTCATGTGGTCAGATGAGACCAAAATAGAACTTTTTGGTCATAATTCCACTAACCGTGTTTGGAGGAAGAAGAATGATGAGTACCATCCCAAGAACACCATCCCTACTGTGAAGCATGGGGGTGGTAGCATCATGCTTTGGGGGTGTTTTTCTGCACATGGGACAGGGCGACTGCACTGTATTAAGGAGAGGATGACCGGGGCCATGTATTGCGAGATTTTGGGGAACAACCTCCTTCCCTCAGTTAGAGCATTGAAGATGGGTCGAGGCTGGGTCTTCCAACATGACAATGACCCGAAGCACACAGCCAGGATAACCAAGGAGTGGCTCTGTAAGAAGCATATCAAGGTTCTGGCGTGGCCTAGCCAGTCTCCAGACCTAAACCCAATAGAGAATCTTTGGAGGGAGCTCAAACTCCATGTTTCTCAGCGACAGCCCAGAAACCTGACTGATCTAGAGAAGATCTGTGTGGAGGAGTGGGCCAAAATCCCTCCTGCAGTGTGTGCAAACCTGGTGAAAAACTACAGGAAACGTTTGACCTCTGTAATTGCAAACAAAGGCTACTGTACCAAATATTAACATTGATTTTCTCAGGTGTTCAAATACTTATTTGCAGCTGTATCATACAAATAAATAGTTAAAAAATCATACATTGTGATTTCTGGATTTTTTTTTTTTTAGATTATGTCTCTCACAGTGGACATGCACCTACGATGACAATTTCAGACCCCTCCATGATTTCTAAGTGGGAGAACTTGCAAAATAGCAGGGTGTTCAAATACTTATTTTCCTCACTGTAACCCTGTCTTAGATCAGTTATCACTATTTTAAGAATGTGAACTGTCAGAATAATAGTAGAGATTTAATTATTTCAGCTTTTATTTCGTTCATCACATTCCCAGTGGGTCAAAAGTTTACATACACTTTGTTAGTATTTGGTAGCATTGACTTTAAATTGTTTAACTTGCGTCAGATGTTTTGGGGAGCCTTCCACAAGCCTCCCACAATAAGTTGCTGGAATTTTGGTCCATTCGTCCAGACAGAACTGGTGTAACTGAGTCAGGTTTCTAGGCCTCCTTGCTCGCACACGCTTTTTCAGTTCTGCCCATAAATTTTCTTTCATATTGAGGTCAGGGCTTTGTGATGGCCACTCCAATACCTTGACTTTGTTGTCCTTAAGCCATTTTGCCACAACATTGGAGGTATTCTAGGTGTCATTGTCCATTTGGAAAACCCATTTGCGACTGAGCTTTAACTTCCTGTCTGATGTCTTGAGATTTTGCTTAAATATATCCACATAAATGTTCTTCCTCATGATGCCATCTATTTTGTGAAGTGCACCAGTCCCTCCAGCAGCAAAGCACCCCCACAACAAGATGCTGACACCACCATACTTCACGGTTGGTATGGTGTTCTTTGGTTGGCAAGCCTCAACCTTTTTCCTCCAAACAGAACTATGGTTATTATGGCCAAACAGTTAAATTTTTGTTTAATTAGACCAGAGTCTGGCTTTTTTGATGGTGGTTTTGGAGCAGTGGCTTCTTCCTTGCTGAACAGCCTTTCAGGTTATGTTGCTATAGAACTCGTTTTACTGTGGATATAGATACTTGTTTACTTGTTTCCTCCAGTATCTTCACAAGGTCTTTTGCTGTTGTTCTGAGATTGATTTGCACTTTTCACACCAAACTACGTTAATCTCTTAAAGACCGAATATGTCTCTTTCCTGAGCGGTATGATGGCTGCACGGTCCCATGGTGTTTATACTTGCATATTATTGTTGTACAGATTAATGTGGTTCCTTCAGGTGTTTGGAAATTGCTCCCAAGGATGAACCAGACTTGTGGAGGTACACAAATATTTTTTCTGAGGTCTTGGGTGATAATTTATTTTTTATTTTTCTCTGTGATGTCAAGCAAAGAGGCACTGTTTGAAAGTAGGCCTTAAAATACATCCACAGGTACACTTCCAATTCAGTGCACCTCCTATCAGAAGATAATTGTCTAAAGGCTTAACATCATTTTCTGGAATTTTCCATGCTGCTTAAAAAAACAGTTAACTTAGTGTATGTAAACTTCTGACTCAATAGAATTATGACTGTAAACAGTTGTTGGAAAAATTCTTGCCAAACGACTTGCCAAAACTATAGTTTGCTACTATTAAATATGTGGAATGGTTAAAAAATAGGTTTTAATGACTTCAACCCGAGTGTATGTAAACTTCTGACTTCAACTGTATATACTGTATTTAATTAAATCACAGCTTTATGGGGATTAATTTTCACACTGTACATGGACTAATTTATTTTCAATGCTAACTTGCAGCAGGGTTTCTGCAGGTCTGTAAAAAGTCTTAAACATTCTTAAATTGCCCTTTCACAAATTAAGGCCTTATAAAGGTCTTAAAACGGAACAACAAGTCTTAAATTCATAAGGTCATGGTATTAAATGTTGCATGAGGGATTGGATTCTCATTGCGTTCAAGTCATTTTAAAGGAATCATTTCTGGGCATCAGTAGCCCCCATACCAAATTTGGGGTCTCTAAGACACACACTATAGTGCCACCACCAGTTAAAAAAATTCAGTTTTCTTTTTTGCATGTCTTTTTAAGTTGTTTTATTGTCATGTGCGCAGGCTAACAAGTTACACTGTTCAATTAAATTCTTTCTTTGTCTTTGTTCTGCAATAATAATACAAAAAAAAAGTATGAGTGAATAAATGCAACAAAAAATGCTGATTTCAGGAGCTATTTGTGTTTTAACCATTTGTCCAAGAAACAAAATTCTTGTTGCATGAAATTGCACTCTTGTTGATACAAATGGAACGCTTAACCTTGTACTCTGCAGGATTTTTGGGCTGCCATCTGACATTTTTCACATTTTAAATCTACCTGTTCACACATACAGTGGACTAATTTTATAAAAAGGGTCTCAGTTTACAGATAACCCCTATATTTTAAGAAATTATTGCAATAATGAATAACATTGAAAAATTGTTTATCATAATATTGTAAACGTATACGCTGACATATTATTGAAAATAATTCATACTGTTGTATTATGACAACAAAATAAATATACATTTTCATTTAATATATGATGTCTATTTAAGTGCTATGTGAAGGACTTCTATTTTCATTTTAAAATGTCTACAACATAATCTCTAGGTGGGGCCAATTTGCTGCAAATGTTTTCAGGCCTTATTTGGTTATTTTATGTAACTAAATGCAAAAGAGATGGAGTTCTCTGAAAAGTTCAGATTATAAACTTTCAAATGATACCACATATGTCTAACTTATGCATCCTGGGACTTCAGTGTTTAAGTGTTGAAATGGCTTGCCATTTACCCCCTCATCAGAGTTTAAGAGGAAATAAGGCCATTACTGTGGCCGCCATCTTGGATCATGATCACATCATTTATTCACTACTATTCCTTCAAACTTTGCTCGATTTGCCTAAACAATGGCTCAAAATTCATGTTTTGCTGCTTTAATCCATATATTTTAGCTTTATATACTGTGTGTGTGTGTGTATATAAAATTATTATTATTTTTTTTTTTTGTGTGTGTACTTCTAAAAATGGCCAAAATTCATTTTCGGAAGATATAAGCATTGAAAATCTACAGTCTCTTCCGGCTAGAAAAACCCAGAAAAATTATGACTCACAATGTTCTGCATTAATTTTGACCGATCAAATGCTCCCACCCTGTCAATCTGATTCGCATATCTGGCTGTGTTCTAACTGGCACTGATCATAATTTCGCAGGGCACTAGGGAGGGTGCACAATCCATGCTGTATTGTCGTTCCAAACAGATGTTCCACTTACATTTTGTTTTAAATGACCGTTATCACTTTTCAGCCATCTGAAACTCTCACAGTGGAGATTAAGGGTCTTTGAAGGAAATAGGGCATAGGGATGATCACTGCTGAGTGCAATGTGCCAATGCAGGAAGTGGATGCAAGGAAACTCTGTGGAATTTCTTCATGTTTAATACAGATTTCTTGGGATGTACAGTGCAAGTGAGTGTTCGTTATTCATTACGTTGAGTGTATTGTGCTATAAAATATGTATATATTTCAATGTTTTACTCTTTTTCTCATTCATCTGCATTGATGTGTACAACGGCAAATACCACGATGCGGTGTTTGTTTGTAGCCTGATTTCGAAGAAAGGGATCAGTTTGATCCTCAAGTCAGTGGTCAGACTTCGGCAGATCGCTTCCTGGGCTGAACACCGGCTCTGGCATGTGAAGCAGCTGGTATGTGTGTGTGTTGTTTTGCCAGGGGCTGTGGTGTAAACTAAAGCCTAGGCTGTTTTTCAAAAAGGCGGGGGGGATATTCGTCAAGTCCTGCCCCAACTTCATGTTTCAGTAGGAAATCCGTCAACAGGCTAAAGAAAACTGTGTTTTTCAAGGTACTTCAGGGGGACTTGAACACAAATTTAATGAGGTTGACGTAAAACTGGAAGTGAGGCAATATCTTGGCAGCTGTTTGTTGTATTGAAACAAAACTTGGTTATAAGGGTCTAAGGGTACATACAAAGTTCGGTGACAGTGCTACCTATAGGTGAAGAAATGTGGATAATGAATATTTTTGCACGTGACGTTTGAACCATAGGTCCTAAAATCATGAGTTTGGTGTCTATGGATGTCTTGGATCATGAGGATTTCAACGATACCCATATCAGCCATATATTATTTTTCCCATATCAGCCATACTGCCTCTCCGGCATATTGATTTTTATCAAAACGTTAAATGTCTTAAGAATTCATTGTCAGATTTATAAGAATTTGTGTATGCATCATTGACATCGTCCTGAACGTACCTGAGCAGTTTGGAGACAGCGCCACCTATAGTTCAAATTCAAAAGATAATCCACACTTGTGTGCTGACTCCAACCTTGGCATGTCTCTGTGCCATTTGAGAATCGTCACAGTGTGTACATTTCTGTAAATGTATATTATTGGCTAATCTAGGACAGAATCTTAGGGAGGTTCTTAAAAGAAAATCATATATGCTGCTTTTGTTGAGCTTCTAGTTTAGAAGTCCCTGTGAAATCAAAATGAAAGTTTTGCTGCTTTTAGTCCATATCTATTAGTTTTAGGGTCATCTATATGCCGGTGTATTACTAAAGGTTGACAAAATTCATTTTCAGAAGATATAAGCATTTAAATTATGCAGTCTCGCTCTTCCGGCTAGAAAGACGCTGTCAAATCATGAAGTCAAACTCCACTAGAGAAACTTTGTCTAATCAAATGCGTTCTAGAACGAGAAGGCACCCGCCCCATTAGTCTGCTCGCCGCACATGGCTGTGTTTTCACCTGCGCTAATGGTTCCTTCACAGGGCACTTCAGAGAGAGCACAATCCATGTTGTGGGGTCTTTTCAAACTGAATATCCAATAATAATTACTGTTGAAGTAAGTTCTGACTGACTGTTATCATGTTTCAGCCCCATGAAGCCCTCAGAGTGGAGGTAATTGTCTTTGAAGGGAATAGGGCATAAGGACTATCACTTCTGATTGGACGCATTTACGGTAGTTAGACGCAATTCACTTGTCCGTGTACTTCACAGGGACTTTTAATGGCCTAATGTATTTTTATAAATTTTTATTTGTACAAGTATGGTGGTTTATTTGTACACTTATATTTTATTCCAGAGCTCTGAGGACTATTCAAGTGAAACAGCTGTGTCGTATAGCTGATACAATGGGTCTGATCAGAAGTAACATTTTTTACACATTCTTGTGGTTGAGGGCAGAGGTGTTCAAGCCTTATTATGTTACTTTTTGTCAAATTAATTAAAAGTAATGGACATCTGTTAAACTGCGTTTTTAAACTTTTAACTGTATATAGCGTTTATGACTGTTCTTGTGCACCACAGGCATTTCTGTTTACAGAATGATGTGATGACATATTATGTTCCCTTGAACATATCTAAATTTCCTTTAGTTGGTCTGAAAAAGGTCTTAAATTTAACTTCATAAAACCTGCAGGAACCCTGTGCAGTGTAAACCTTTACCGGACCTACTTTGAGCTCCGAGGTTGTTTATCAATGGGATTTGCTTCCTTTAAAACCATCAGTCCACAATATTTCAACTTCATTATTTAAAATAATGTTTAATAGTGGAATTTCAAGTGAAGAACTACACTAAAGACTACACTAAGCAAAAAAGCCCACACAGCATGCCTTGGTGACCGCCCACTTCCACGAAATACTGTGAATGACGTAATCGAGTCTGTCTCCCTTCACCCTTAAACTGCTTATATATTTGTACATATCTGAATATTCTGCAATAAATGTCAAATATATTGTTTCTATACTTATACTAATCTATCTAAAATCAATTTTATGTTTTCAGATCGTTTTTTATTTAATTTAATTATTTGCAATGCTTTATGGGATTATACTTTGCATCCTCGTTAAAAGACGGTAAGTTTTTTTTTTTTTTTTTTTTTTTTTTTTTTCTCTCAGATTTTCAAATACTTTTTTTTGCCTCAAAACAAAGTTTGTGATGTTGTGATTTACCTCAGGGCTGGTTGGTTTAGTTCATGGCTTTTATGGAGGGTTTTATGAAAAGCCTATGATAAAAACGATTGGGAAAAATACTTCCAGAACCCAGATGCGGAGTAAGTTGTTAAACTGTTGGTTTACTATTTAAATTAGGCTTAAAATTAATTAAAAAGTGCATAGAACATTTAATTCAAATCATAAAATATAATTTAAAATATCACTTAAAATAATACATTTTTTAAATTAAATTCATTTTTTTTTTTTTTACTTTTATTTTCACTTTATGTAGTATGTACTATTTATTACAAAAATAAGAAGATTTTATATTATATATTTGTATCTCAAATAATTGTCTAAGCAGCAGCAGTTTTGACAACATGCCCAGATAAAGGGTCAAAGGGTTTTGTCCTGGAAATGAACTGTGGAATTGTTCATTGGATATTTATTTTTATTGTAGTCAAGACTTTGAGAGTCTACACAGACACTGACTCTCAAAGTAAAACCTACATAAAAATAAACCTTCTCCAGTGAAATATTCACTGAAGTAAAAAGTGTTACAACTTGCCCTGATCTCTCCTATACTGATTTAAAGAATAAACATTATACAGTAGAATACTTTTTTATTTGCTGCATCTTTTAGGATATTATTATATGACAGTCTGTTAATGAATGATGTGTGCTTAAGTGACTTATTTTGGTATTAATCGCACTGCTAGTTTGAAAGCAGCTCCCTGTGCATGCAGCATAGTGAGCAGAGATTCAGTATTTATATTATTTCATTAGAAGGCTTTTTTATTAAATGTTTACTGCTGTGCTTTCAGACATCTATTCTTGCCTAGATCCTCTTATAAAACCACCACCCCTCTCTCTCTCTCGTGCTGTCTAAAAGGCATTTGTTAAGTGTCAATCATTGGATTTAGAATGCACAGAGCTGGAGGGAATGGAACCATTTAATGGAACACAAGCTTCCTTGTTCCGGAATCGATGTCCTAATTGAGCTCTTCTCTCATTACAGCTGCCCATTCCTGGTGAAGCACCTCACCGGCTGCATCCCGGTGATCGGAGGGGTGCTGTTTGTGTTTGTGATCATCTCTCTCCTTCAGACCAGCTTCACCGATCCAGGGATTCTGCCCAGAGCAACAGCAGAGGAGGCTGCAGATATCGAGAAGCAGATCGGTGAGAGGGAATGCGTCTCCACGTGTCCATGTAGCTTACTGAATACCTTTTTTTAAAAGGAACATTTCCCCTAAAACTGACAATGCTGCCATTTATTTACTCCCTCTAATGTCACTCCATTGAACGTAAACGGTGACAAGACAGGGGGAAAAACACCATAGTAAAAGTAGTGAATAAGACTATATATATTCTATATAAGTCTTCTGAAGCCATACGGTCACTTTGTGAGATTATTCCCTTTAAAATCAGATGCAATCATCAATCAACTCCTGTAGGCAGTGCACAAATCAAATATAGCGACTACGCCAAGGTGATTTCAGACATTTGTATTTGTTGCATTGGGTGATATGGCAGTTGTCTATTGACATTGAATGTTTTGGATGCAGAATCATCCAAATGCAAAATTTTTCGGATGCAGATGCCATTGAT